>PVKP010004415.1:40082-98157 GCA_004027715.1 Plecturocebus donacophilus | reverse complement strand
TGTGGGAAGAATTGCCCTTGTACATCCTGGATTTATTATTTTCCTCAAATACCAACCAGTAAGATCCCCAAAAGCTTGAGAAAAATTGTTTCCTGATCTGTCCACTTTTGGTGTCAAAGATTTTACTCATCTTCTAGTACATTCTATGTATTTTATATGTATAATTTTATACAATTAAAAATAGATTTTTGTCTAGTGAAAAAAAAAAAAAAAAAAAGAATCCAATAGTGACAGAGCTGTCAATATGGAAATGGCCCCATTGCAGAAACAGTGAAAGCCCAAAGAGGCCATCAGATGCTCAAAGACAAGCATGAAGGGGACATCAGGAAGCCCAAGGGATGGCAGAACAGAAGCTGCAGTGGGAGATGATGAAAGCAGGTGCACACCATGGCACTGGGGCAGGGGAACAGCTCTGCCAGGAACTGAGGCAATGAAAACCCAGGTCATTGTCAGCCAGGAAGGACCGCACTGTCAAGAAGGTGCCTCCTGAGAGGGAAGGGAGAGTGGTGGGGTGAGGTGGGCATCCAGGACCAGCCAAGGAGTGACATCCAGAGTGTGCCACATTCTCATGCTCCTTTGGGTTTTTCCTGTGAGAAAGTCTCCATACACTGCTCATTTAACTGAAAAGGTGGCACTCACACCTCAGAGTCTTGCAGGATGAGTGGGAGAAGCACATGAGAGGTGCATAAGGGACCTTTGCTGAGAAGCAGGCAGGAGCTGCTCAATTGTAAACTACACCAAAGAGTCACTGGGACCCAGGGCCCACTTCCCCACTCCCACATGCAGACGAGTGCTTCTCAGCTTCTACACAGTTGACTCAATGCTGGAAGGTTCCCCATGCTCATGCTCCACTCCCCCTCTGAAACTGCCTAAATGCTGTCTTAATAAATACACGTTTTCTTTATTTCTTATTCAAATTGAGGAGCCTCTCAACAGCTAGAAGTAGTTCATGGTTCTCCACTTCAGCTACACATTAGACTCAACTGGAGAGCTGTTGCAACATAGCAATGCCCAGGCCTCATCCCAGGTAATTAAATCAGCATGCGACGGATGTACTGGGTGATTCTGATACAAGAACTGGGAATTCAGTGGTACGCTGTACATTCTTTGTGATATATTGGTAAATTAATAGGCTGTCATTAAGTATATCTTGAAGAGCCTCGTGCAGTTTCTATAGAAACAGTATGGAGATTTGGTTCCTCAAAAAAAAAAAAAAAGAATTTTTTTTTTTTGAAGCAGAGTCTTGCTCTGTTGCCCAGGCTGGAGTGCAATAGTGTGATCTCTGCTCACTGCAACCTATGCTTCCTGGGCTCAAGTGATCCTTCCACCTCAGTCCCCCAAGTAGCTAGAACTACAGGTGGGCATTTATTTATTTATTTACTTGGAAACAAAATCTTGCTCTGTTGCCCAGGCTGGAGTGCAGTGGAGCAAATCTCAGCTCATGGCAACTTCTGCCTCCTGGGTTCAAGTGATTCCCCTGTCTCAGCCTCCTGAGTACCTAGGACTACAGGTGTGTGTCACCATGCCCAGCTAATTTTTTGTATTTTTAGTAGAGACAAGGTTTCACCATGTTAGCCAGGATGGTCTCAATCTCCTGGCCTCGTGATCCGCTTGTCTTGGCTTCCCAAAGTGCTGGGATTACAGGTGTCAGTCACTGTGCCCAGCTGGAGGGCATGTATTTTTTGTAGAGTCAGAGTTTTGCCATGTTGCCCAGGCTAGTCTTGAACTCCTAGGCTCAACAGATCCACCTGCTTTGATCTCTTCTCAAAAAAATTAAAAACAGAACTACCATATGATCTGGCAATCCCACTGCTGGGTATTTATCCAAAAGAATTGAAATTAGGATCCTGAAGAGATGTCAGCACTCACCATTGATAGCAATACTTATTCACAATCACTAAGCTGTGGAAATAACCTGAATGTCCACAATTGAAGGATGAAAGTACAAAGGAAATGTGGTGTATAAATCCAATGAAATGTTAAAAAGAAAGGAAATTCTACAATATGCAGCAACTCAGTTGAACCTGGAGAACATTATGCTAATTGAAATAACCCATTACAGTGGTGGTTACAGGGGCTGGGGACAGGGGGAAATGGGGACTTGCTCATCAATGCATGTAAAGTCCTAGAGATCTTCTGTACAACATTTTCTCTGTAGTTAACAACATAGTGCTATGCACCTAAAAATCTGTTAAGACAGTAGATATGTTATGTTCTTATTACAACTAAAAATGTTTAAAGAATTTTTTTAAAGAATAGTCTAAAGGAAATAAAAGATAAGCTACAAATAAGAGAAGGCATAATCAACAAATAATTGCACTAATAACAGGTACAGGCCCACATCTATAATCCTAGCACTTTGAGAGGCCAAGGCAGGAGGATTACTTGAGCCCAGAAGTTCAAGACCAGCCTGGGCAACACACCAAGACCTGTCTCTACAAAAATTTTAAAAATAAAAATTAGGCTGGTCATTGTGGCTCACACCTGTAATCACAGCACTTTGGGAGGCCAAGGTGGGTAGATCACCTGAGGTTAGGAATTCCAGACCAGCCTGACCAACATGGTGAAACCCCATCTCTACTAAAAGTACAAAAATTAGCCAGGTGTGATGGTGGGTGCCTGTAATCCCAGCTCAGGAGGCTGAGGCACAAGAATCACTTGAATCCAGGAGGCACAGATTACAGTGAACCGAGATCACACCATTGCACTCCAGCCTGGGCGACAGAGCAAGATTCTGTCTCAAAATAAAATAAAATTTAGTTTAATTTAAAAATAAAAATAAAAATTAGCCAGGCATGGTGACACATGCATGTAGTCCCAACTACTCAGGAGACTAAAGCAGGAAGATCATTTGAGCTCAGGAGTGCAAGGCTGCAGTGCTGTAATTACACTACTGCACTCTAGCCTGGGTGACAGAGTGAAGCTCTGTCCTTAAAAAATTAAAAATTAGAGGCAGGTGGATCACTTGAGGCCAAGAGTTTGAGACCAGCCTGGTCAACACAGTGGAACCTTGTCTCTACTAAAACTACAAAAATTGGCCAGGTACAGTGGCACACGCCTATAACCCCAAATACTCGGGAGGCTGAGGCAAGAGAATCACTTGAACCCAGGAGGTGGAGATTGCAGTGAGCTGAGATCATACTACTGTATGCCAGCCTGGGTGATACAGCAAGACTCTGTCTCAAAAACAAACAAAAAAATTTTTAGTTAAAAAAATTTTAAAGAACATGTACAGAATTCCTAGCCCTATTTTTTAAAATGGGCAAAAGACGTGAAGGGCATTTCACCAAAGGGGGAACACATATAGCCAACAGGCACTCAGAGGGATGCTTGGCCTCTTCAGTAATCAGGGAAATGTGAACCAAGACAACAAGAGACAGTAGTTTTCATGCATTCCACTGGCAATAATTAACAATCTGAGAATGCCAAGAGCTGAAGAGGTTCTGGATTAAAGACATATTTTATATATACATGAGGAGAGTGAACAGATATAATGACATGGGAAAACCAGTGGGCATTTTCTCATAAACTCTGAAATTCACTTGCCTGACAACTCAGGGAACCACTCTCAGGTGCATACCTATGACAAGTCCCACACATCTGCCCCAGGTCACAAGTTCCAGTGAGTGAGAATATTTGCAACCCTAATGCCCATGGGCAGATGATATGGTGGTGATATTTGCTCATGATGAAACAATATACAACCCAGGAGGTGAGGGTTGCAGTAAGCTGAGATCATGCGACTGTACTCAGCCTGGGTAACAGAGTGAGACTGTCTCAGAAAAAAAAAGAGGCCAGGCTCTGTGGCTCACACCTGTAATCCCAGCACTTTGGGAGGCGAGGCGGGCAGATCACAAGTTAGGAGATCGAAACCATCCTGACTAATACAGTGACACCCCGTCTCTACTAAAATACAAAAGAAATTAGCCAGGCGTGGTGGCACACATCTGTAGTCCCAGCTACTCAGTAGACTGAGGCACGAGAATTGCTTAAACCTGGGAGGCCAAGGTTGCAGTGAGCCAAGATCGTGCCACTGCACTCTAGCCTGGGTGACAGAGCGAGACTCTGTCTCAAAAAAGAAAAGAAGGAGAGATCCAAGATGGCCGATTAGCAGCAGCTCAGGATTGTAGCTCCCAGTGAAAGCACAGAGAGCAAGTGGGCGCCACAATTTCAGACGAATTTTTGTGGCCCACAGACTGGGAGATTCCCGGTGGAGGAGCCCCATGGGTCGCCAGCACGACTCTTTTGGCCATCGCAGTGGTTTTGCTGGTGCCCCGGCGTGGCACTTCTCGGTGCAGAATATACGGGACTGGGTGCCCTTTTAGTTGGGTTTGGCTGGTCCCATCCCCACAAGGAGAACAGCAATTGGAAGCGCTGAGGACTGAGAGTTTCACAGCAAGCACAGCTGAACCCGGGAAGGCCCAGTTCTGTGGGGAAAGGGCATCCACCGAAGGAAAACTAAGAAACAGAAAAAACTTCATCATCAACAAGCTGAACGTCCACTCAGAGACCCAATCTGAAAGTCAGCAATTACAAAGACGACAGGTGGATAAATCCACAAAGATGGAAAGAAACCAGTGCAAAAAGGCTGAGAACACCCGAAATCAGAATGCCTCTCCTGCTACAGGGGATCGCAGCTCATTAGCAAGGGAACAAGGGCTGACGGAGAATGAGTGTGATGAACTGACAGAATCAGATTTCAGAAGGTGGATAATAAGAAACTTCTGTGAGCTAAAAGAACATGTTCTAACCCAATGCAAAGAATCTAAGAAGGTTGAAAAAAGATTTGATGAAATGCTAACAAGAATGGACAACTTAGGAACATAAGTGAATTGATGGAGCTGAAAAACACAACACGAGAACTTCGCGAAGCATGCACAAGTTTCAACAGCCGAATTGACCAAGCAGAAGAAAGGATATCAGAGGTCGAAGATCAACTTAATGAAATAAAACAAGAAGGCAAGATTAGAGAAGAAAGGGTAAAAAGTAATAAACAAAGTCTCGAAGAAATATGGGACTATGTGAAAAGACCTAATCTACGTTTGATAGGTGTACCTGAATGTGAGGAAGAGAATGAATCCAAGCTGGAAAATACTCTTCAGGATATTATCCAGGAAAACTTCCCCAACCTAGCAAGGCAGGCCAATATTCAAGTCCAGGAAATACAGAGAACACCACAAAGATATTCCTCAAGAAGAGCAACCTCAAGGCACATAATTGTCAGATTCACCAGGGTTGAAATAAAGGAGAAAATGCTAAGGGTAGCCAGAGAGAAAGGTCAGGTTACCCACAAAGGGAAGCCCATCAGACTCACGGCAGATCTCTCAACAGAAACCCTACAAGCCAGAAGAGAGTGGGGGCCAACATTCAACATCCTTAAAGAAAAGAACTTTCAACCCAGAATTTCATATCCAGCCAAACTAAGCTTCATAAGTGAAGGAAAAATAAAATTTTTTGTGAACAAGCAAGTACTCAGAGAGTTCATCACCACCAGGCCTGCTTTACAAGAGCTTCTGAAACAAGCACTACACATAGAAGGTAACAACCAGTATCAGCCATTCCAAAAACATACCAAAAGGTAAAGAGCATCACCATAATGAAGAATCTATATCAACTAATGGACAAAACAGCCAGCTAGCATTAAATGGCAGTATCAAACTTACATATATCAATATTAATCCTAAATTTAAATGGACTAAATGCCTCAATCAAAAGATACAGACAAGCAAATTGGATAAAAAGCTAAAACCCATCGGTATGCTGTATCTAGACCCATCTCACATGCAAGGATACACAAAGACTCAAAACAGAGGGATGGAGGAAGATTTACCAACCAAATGGAGAGCAAACAAAACAAAACAAAACAAAAAACAGAAGCTGCAATTTTCGTCTCTGATAAAACAGACTTTAAAACAACAAAGACCATAAGAAACAGAGGACATTACATAATGGTAAAAGGATCAATGCAACAAGAAGAGCTAACGATCCTAAATATATACACATCCAATACAGGAGCACCCAGGTACATAAGGCAAGTTCTTAATGACTTACAAAGAGACTTAGACTCCCACACAATAATAGTGGGAGACTTTACCACTACACTCTCAATATTAGACAGATCAACGAGATAGAAAATTAACAAGGATATCCAGGACTTGAACTCAGACCTGGAACAAGTAAACTTAACAAATATTTACAGAACTCTCCACCTCAAATCCACAAAACATACATTTTTCTCAGTATCACATTACACCTATTTTAAAAGTGACCACATAATTGGAAGTAAATCATTCCTTAGCGATTGCATAGCATTTCACAGATTTAAATAAAATATTGGTTGGCTGCTTGTTTGTTATTTTCATCCCTTATTCCTTCCTATCTCCATTGTTAAGCATAATTATTGGCAGAAAAGAGGTTTTTGATATCCATTTTTAGACTGCATTCTAGCCTGGGCAATAGAACAAGAATCTCATTCTCTCTCCCTCTTTCTCTTCCTCTTTCTTTCTCTCTTTCATTCTTTTTTTTCTTTCTTTTGCTCTTTCTTTCTTTCTTCTTTTCTTTTTCTTTCTTTCAAAAAATAAAAAAAAAGAAAAAAGAAAAGAAATACTATACAGTGGTGAACATTAATTAACTTTAGCTAAACACAAAAGCATGAGTAAACTTTTATAACATAATGTGAGTGAAAAACATCAAGCCCATAAGCATAGGTAATGGTTAATTTTATGCATCACCTTGCCTGGGCCATGACACCCAGTTTTTGGTCAGACACCCAGTCTTGTTACTGTGAAGGTATTTTTAAGATGTGATTAACATTTAAGTCAGTAGGCTTTGAGTAAAACAAATGAGCCTTCATATTGTGGGTGGGCCTCATTCAATCAATTGTAGACCTTAAAAGAAAAGACTGAAGTCCGCAAAAAGGGAATCCTGCCTCCAGACAGCCTTCAGACTCAAGCTGCAACATCTAATATCAACTCTTCCTGCATCTTCTGCCTGCCAATCTGTCCTGCACATTGGGTCTTGTCAGCCCCTATGATCATGTGAGCCAATTCTTTTTTTTTTTTTTTTTGAGATGGAGCTTTGCTCTTATTGCCCAGGCTGGAGTGCAATAGCGTGATCTTTGCTCACTGCAACCTCCGCCTCCAGGGTTCAAGCAATTTCTCTGCCTCAGCCTCCCAAGTAGCTGGGATAACAGGCATGCGCCACCACACCCAGCTAATTTTGTATTTTTAGTAGAGTTGGGGGTTTCAGTATGTTGGTCAGGCCGATCTCAAACTCCTGACCTCAGGTGATCTACCCACCTTGGCCTCCTAAAGTGCTGGGATTACAGGCGTGAGCCACCATGCCTGGCCTGTGAGCCAATTCTTTACTGAAATCTCTTAGATAGCTAGATAGATACATAGATAGGCAGATGAAAGCCCAACTCGGTGGCTCACACTTGTAATCCCAGCACTTTGGTAGGCCAAGGCTGGCAGATCACGTGACATCTGAAGTTCGAGACCAGCCTGGCCAACATGGTAAAACCTTGTCTTTACTAAAAATACAAAAATTAGCCAGGCATGGTGGTGCGCCCCTGTAATCTCAGCTACTCAGGAGGCTAAGGCAGGACAATCACTTGAGCCCGGGAGGCAGATGTTGCCATGGGCTGAGATCGCACCACTGCACTCCAGCCTGGGTGACAGAGTGAGACTCCGTTTCAAAAAAAAAAAGGCAGATGGATAGATATCATATTGGTTCTGCTTCTCTTGAGAACACTGACTAATACAATATATAATATGATTCTCTTTTTATCACATTTAAAAAATAAAACTAAATGATTTAAAAAAATAATTTAGGATTTTGGCCACCTGAGAGGTGGGGGGAGGATAAAATTTGGAAGGAACACATATGGCAGATTTAGATTATTGCCAGTGTTCTAGTTCTTGATTTGGTTGGTAATTCAAGAAGTTTTATTAAAACATTATTAGCAAATGAATGAATGAATAAATGAAACTAACAATGAGAGTGCATTGGCGAGGCATGGTGGTTCATGTCTGTAATCCCAGCACTTTGGGAGGCCGAGGCAGGTGAATCACGAGGTCAGGAGTTCAAGTCTAGCCTGGCCAACATGGTGAAACCCCGTCTCTACTAAAAATACAAACAATTAGCTGTGGGTGGTGATGGGTGCCTGTAATTCCAGCTACTCAGGAGGCTGAGGCAGGAGAATCGCTTGAACACAGGAGGCAGAGCTAAGATCGAGCCATTGCACTCTAGCCCAGGTGACAGGGCAATATTCCATCTCAAAATAAAATAAAATAAAATAAACAATAAATAAATAAAATGAGAGTGCATCATGAGCCAAAGATTTTGATCAGTCTAATCCTGTGCATAAAATTAAAATTTCATGTTACACATCAGTATGCATGGTTGGATATTAGTTATGTAATAAAAATATATATTTATACACACATATATGTGTATAAATATATACATTTAAATGCAATTTATATTGCATTTAAAATTTTGCATAGGAAAAACTCAGAAGAATAGACAATAATATCTCTGTGTAGCAGGCAGCATTCTGAATCATTTACATGTTCTTATTTTGTTTCTTTTCTGAAATTTCAGAATTTTCCACAATGAAAGCATATTTTTCAAAGGAGAGCAGATTTTTAAATAGGAGAAGAAACATAGTGACATCATCAGGATGTTCCGTTGGAACTCAGGTGTGATTGTCTAATGTGTGTTCGCTTTTCATGTTTAATGAATGGAAAGTTGAAAAGTGTGTAATTCTTTTTCATTTAATTCCTTTAAATATTTAGTGAGTGTTTACAACAAAGATAAGAGGTAGTCCCTGCCCCTGAGGAGTAAGTATGTAGGAAATGAAGACTTCAGAAATAGCTGCATCCTAAGGCAGAACATAGTAAATGCTTAAGAATATGGCAGAGGGTTGTGTGTCTCTGTCTAGAAAGAACTCACCACTGCTCAGAGGCCCTCAGAAGATCTTCACAGAGATTCTAGATGGGCAAAGGACCAGTTACAAGGATTTCATGCTAAATCAGACAGTGAAATTGAAAACAATACACTGGGAAAAAGAGCACTTACAAAATTTATTTTATTTTATTTTATTTTTAAGAGAGACAGGGTTTCACCATGTTGGCCAAGCTGGTCTTGAACTCCGGACCTCATCCACCTGCCTTAGCCTCCCAAAGTGCTGGGATTATAGGCGTGAGCCACTGTGCCTGGCCCAAAATTTATTTTAAACCATTTTAAAAACACTTCAAGAAGTTGAAGGTTTTTTCTTTTTACTTTTTATTTTTACGTAATTTCAGACTTTGAGAAAAGTTACAAGAACAGTACAAAGAATTTCTGTATATGGCCAGGCTCGGTGGCTTATGCCTGTAATCCTAGCACTTTGGGAGGCTGAGGCAAGTGCATCACCTGAGGTCAGGGGTTTGAGACCAGCCTGGCCAACATGGCAAAACTCTGTCTCTACTAAAATCACAAAAATTAGCCAGGCATGGTGGCACATGGCTATAATCCCAGCTACTCAGGAAGCTGAGGCAGGAGAATCACTTGAACCTGGGAGGCGGAGGTTGCTGTGAGCCAAGATTACACCACTGCACTCCAGCCTGGGTGACAGAGAAAGACTCCATCTTAAAAAAAATTAAAAATATAAAATAAATAAAAAACGAATAAAAAAATTACAAATAAATAACAAAAGTAAAAAGAATTTCTGTATGTCTTTGTTAAAAGAAAAACTTTGGAAACAATAAGTTAAACAGAGTTTATCTGAGTAAAGAACAATTCGTGAATCAATTAGCACTCAGAATCAGAAGAAGTTCAGGGAGCTGTGCCTAGCAGTGAACAGTGAGCTTTTACAGGCTGAACACAAAAGTAAAGAAATCACTTGATTGACTACAGCCAGGCATCTGCCTTATTTGGGCATGGTTTGATGAGTCGGCAGCCTGTGATTTGTTGAAGCTTGGCTGTTGTGATTGGCTGAAATCTGGCTATTTGTTACAAAAACATACTCTTAAGTTTTGGTTTCTTTATATACTGTTAGGTTACATTTTATTATGCAGGAATTCAAAAAACAGAGACAGCCTCAGGCTAACGGCCTCCTGTTTATTTAAATTTTTTTGGAGATGAGGTCTCACTCTGTTACCCAGGCTGGCCTGAGCTCGAGTGATTCTCCTGCCTTGGCCTCCCAAAGTGCTGGGAATACAGTGAGCCAGCTTATTCAATTAAACACCCTTTACCATTCTCCAACTGTTAATAGTTTCCCACATTTGCTTAATCATTCTCTGTGTATGTGTATGCCTTTTTCTGAATGAGTGTAAATTGCAGCATTGATGTCTCTTTCATTTCTAAATATTTCGGTGTGTATTTCCTGAAAACGAAGGTATTACCTTACATAACCAAAGTACAATTATCAAAATCAGCAAATTAAGATTAACACAGTGTTATTATCTGATTTACAGACCCTAATGTTGGTTACGGCAAAAAAAAAAAAAAAAAAGCCCAAACACATACTATCATTACTTCTCTTAATTTTCCTTTAATCTGAAACTATTCTTCAGTTTTTGTCTTTCACAACACTGACATTTTTGTAGTGACTTTGTAGCCTGTAGTTTCCCTCAGTGTGCGTTTGTCTGCTATTTCCTCCTGATTAGACTCAGGTTTTGCATTTTGTGTGAGTATACGACAGAAGTGATGCTATGTCCTTCCTGGTGATCGTATCAGGAGGTTCACAATGCCCATGTGTCCCATTCCTGCTGCTGTTAACTGTGGTCACCAGGATAAAGCAGTGAATGTCGGGTTTACCACTGTAGAGTTGCTATGTTTCCTTCTATAATTAATAAGTACTTCTGGGGAGACTATGTAAATATTCACTTTACTCAGCAAACTTTAACGCACTGGTTTCAAATTCCATCATTTTCCCCATATTTATAATTTGGCATTCTATTATAAGGAAGAGCCATTCTTGCTCTCATTTATTTATGTATATCAGCATGTGTACATGAATCCTTATTTTATTCAGTGGCTGAGATTCTGTTGATATCATTATTTCATGATTAAATTGTCCCAGATTTAGCCAGAGTGTCCCTTTGACATGTCCCCTCGTTTTTGTTTTTCATTTCTTTTTTTGGGACAGAGTCTCACTCTGTCGCCCAGGCTGGAGTGCAGTGGCACAATATTGGCTCACTGCAACCTCCTCCTCCCGAGTTCAAGCGATTCTCCTGCCTCAGCCTCCTGAGTAGCTGGGATTACAGGCGTCAGCCACCATGCCAAGCTAATCTTTTGTATTTTAGTAGAGACAAGGTTTCACCATATTACCCAGGCTAGTCTTGAACTCCTGACCTCATGATCCGCCCACCTAGGCCTCCCAAAGTGCTGGGATTACAGGCATGAGCCACCGCACCTGGCTATGTCACCTCATTTTTAAGGACTTACCTTCAGTTACAAGATATTCCAGACTCAACTTATGTTTCCTTTCTCCAGCCCTGAAATCAGTCATTTCTCCAAGGAGCTCTGGTTCCTTTTAGAGAATGGTATTAACAAACAACAGCCAGGTGTGGTGGCTCATGCCTATAATCCCAGCACCTTGGGAGGCCAAGGCCGGTGGATCACCTTAGGTCAAGAGTTCGAGACCAGCCTGACGAACATGGAGAAATCCTGTCTCTACCAAAAATTAACAATTAGCCAGGCATGGTGGCACCTGCCTGTAATCCCAGCTACTCAGGAGACTGAGGCAGGAGAATCGCTTGAACCCAGAGGCAGAGGTTGTGGTGAGCTGAGATCGTGCCACTGCACTCCAACCTGGGCACTGGGCAACAAGTGCGAAACTTCATCTCAAAAAAAAAAACCCTAAGATCTGGATGTCAGGTGTGCTTGTTCCCACTGGAACATCATTGCTTCTAGCAAACATACATGTGTTTAAATATATACACACCCATACCTATGTGGCTATGTGTATTTCTATATTTGTGTATACATGAATATGCATATGTGCATATTTCTATATTTATCCACGTGTGTGAATTCGCATATGTGTATTTCTATATCTGTGTGTAAATATGCATATGTGTATGTATTTCTTTCTTTCTTTTTTTTGAGACAGATCACTCTGTTGCCCAGGCTGGAGTGCAATGATGTGATCTCAGCTCACCACCCAACCTCTGCTTCCTGGGTTCAAGCAATTCTCCTGCCTCAGCCTCCCGAGTAGTAGCTGGGATTACAGGCATGCACCATGACACCCAGCAAATTTTTTTTGTATTTTTAGTAGAGACAGGGTTTCACCATGTTGGCCAGGCTGGTCTCTAACTCCTGATTTCAGGTGATCCACCCACCTCGGGCTCCCAAAGTGCTGGGATTACAGGCATAAGCCACCACACCTGGCCAAATTTCTATATCAATCTGTATGTGTATGTGCATGTAATGAAATCATAAGCTCCTACCAATATCTCTAAATCTGATCCAACTGTAAGGTTTGTCCTAATCTTCCCCCTTTCTGTGTTTGTAACTTCCTTCAATTAAAAATGTTTTTAAAGGTCATGGATATAGTTCAGGCCATTATCATTAATGACAGCATCCAGAAACCCTACCTCTCCATCACACGATCTTGTTTTGTGCTCAGCACAGACTTGGGCATTGTCCAGCCTGTGCGAGACTCTTGCTCTAATCAGGCAGAAGGGCAGACGGAGTAACCAGGCAGGGGTCTGGTTCTCAGCCAGAAGGCCCTTCTGGAAGGTTCAGGAGATGCAGAAATAGAATCCCCAGGAAATGAGGGGTTCCAGTGGAGCAGGGGGAGCGCTGGGATTTTCTGAGTGAGATGAGAAGCCAGAACAGATGGGCTGTTGGCTGTCTCTACAGAAAGACCACAAGTGACTTATGGGGCACTTGGAAAGGTCAAACCTGTTCCCTACAGCAGCTGGGACCAGAGCCCCTGACTGGAGGCTTTGTCGGCACAACAGCTGACCCTGGTCAGGGGTCGGGGGCAGCTGGGAGTCTGGGAGGAAGCTTCTCATACTCAGCTGTTGGCTGAGAGACAGCGCATGAGGGGCAGAAGCCGCCCCACAGAAGGCCATGTGTGTACATCCTTCCCTTGTTGTTTCAGGATATGAATGAGTGGGTTCAAACACCAGCAACCCTAGTTATGACCGTCACAGACCTGCTTATTCATCACCAGCTGATATGCTTTCCAACCACTCTGTCCCTAGGCTTCCTGTTCTCTTGAAGATCACTGCATTTGGGAGTTTCAACCCTCTCATCCAAAAAATGTACTTCCCATAGAATGACAAAAGTATATCTGTGTTTTATTTGTAGGTTCTCTCCACTCAACATTAGCTGAAACCAGTAGAGCCTTATAGAATATGGAGCCAGCCAAGAGATTTATGGAAGAAGCTTAACCACATTCATGAATAACATCAATAACAGCAGCAACATATTTGAGCATGGATGTACGAGACACGTCCAAAAGTGGCCTGCACACACCTTCCCTACTGCTCAGGGCAGTTCTGTGAGATGCAAGTGCCTGCCTCCATTTTATAGATGGGAAGGAAGGCATGACCCACAGAAGTGAAGTAACTTGTCCCAGGAATGCTAGGCAGTGAAGGTTTGGAATGTTTCAAGGTCCCATTTCTTTTTTTTTTTTTTTTGAGATGGAGTCTTGCTCTGCACCCAAGCTGGAGTGCAATGTGCAATCTCTGCTCACTGCAAAACAGCTGCCCCAGCTCAAGCAATTCTCCGGCCTCAGCCTCCCAAATAGCTGGGATTACAGGAGCCCACCACCATGTCCCGCTAATTTTCGTATTTTCAGTAGAGACGGGGTTTCCCCATGTTGGCCAGGCTGGTTTTGAACCCCTGACCTAAAATGATTTGCCTGCTTCTGCCTCCCAAAGTGCTGGGATTACAGGTGTGAGCCACCACGCATGGTCTCTAGGCCCCAGTTCTTTAACATATCAATCTTCCAGGGGCTCATGAGGCCCCCAGGGAGCACTGGGTGAGTGCAGACTCCACAGGGCATGGCAAATGTGCCTAAAGCAACTTTCCAACTTCTGGGTGTGCCAGGAGAAGAATTACAAATCATGGAGGGCAGCTGATTTGACTGATAAGCCCTGAGGCTGAGAATCGTGCTACCTGGAACTCAATACTAATGCAAGGAATTGATTTTCTACTTTACCGAAGACAAAAATCCCCAGAATAATGGTAGGTGTGAGCCTTCTGCCCAGAGCCAGAATTAGGCAATCTCTTCAGATTGTGCAAGAAGCACAAACTTTCTTTCAGCCACAAAAATCCAAAAAATACGTCACTAGAGGCTTCAAAGCAAGCCAGCTGGATACTTGGCCCAGAGTGTCAAGCTGCAATGTATTTGGAGCACAAGGTGCCTGGCCTGGGAATCTCAGTGTCAGCACCTGTTAGGATGGCATATCCTGGACACCAGTTTCTCCTAACTGTCATCTTGCCTTGTTCCCTCTAGTCCAGTTTCATGCCTGATAGGAAAGGGGGCAGGAAAGTCAAGGAAGACTACAGCTTCTTAGCAGCTCAAAGCAGGGGGTACCCAGGAAGCACATATGCAGTTTCCACCCATTGCAAACCCTTTTTGACCATCCCCAAGCTCTCCTGCCAGGCTGTCCCTGACCCTGGGACCTTCAACGATCTCCTCCTCCTCTCAGCTTCAGGCACAGGCTGGGTCAGGCACAACAGGCAGCATCTTGCTCACTATAGGGAGATGAGCCAGCTACGACATAAGGAGTTTTCAGACTGTGGTCAAGAAGCACCCCCCTCCCCCCACCAGACACACAAATGGGGACGATCTACAAAATAATCAGCCTTCATATTTCAAAATGTCATTCATGTGAAAGACAAAGAGAGACCCAGGTATGGCTCCAGATTTAAGAGGTGGGTAGCCGGGCGAGGTGGCTCACATCTATAATCCCAACACTTTGCAAGGCCGAGGTAGGTGGATCGCCTAAGGTCAGGAGTTTGAGACCAGCCTGGCCAATATACTAAATATAAAAATTACCCAGGCATGGTGGTACACACCTGTAATACCCTACTCGGGAGGCTGAAACAGGAGGGTCACTTGAATCTGGGAGGCGGAGGTTGCAGTGAGCAGAGGTCGTCATTGCACTCCAGCCTGGGTGACAGATCAAGACTCTGTCTCCAAAAAAAAGAAGGTTGGGGTATGGCAGCTAAATGCTGCAAAAGTCTCCTTTGCTATAGAGGATCTGATCGAGACACTCGGTGAAATCTGAATAACAAAGTCTGCAGATTAGATTACAGTGTCAGATCTGTGCTAGTTTCTTGATTTTGATTGCTCTGCTCTAGTTAGGTGAGAGAATGCCCTTGAATAGACACTGAAGTGTTTAAAGGTAAATGGTCATCATGTCTTCAGTTTATTCTCAAATGGTTCAGGAGAAAAAAAAAGTCCAATAACATGTAGGGGTGTGTGTGTGTGGTGTGTGTGTGTGTGTGTGTGTGTGTGTGTATATGTAGAGACAGAGACAGAGAGATGAAGAAACGGAAAGATGAAAAGAGTGATGACACAAACACCGTGATGTTAACATTTTGGGGGATCCATGTGAAGAATACTATTCTTGCAGCTGTTCTGTAAGCTTACATTTCAAGTTTAAAAGGAGGGCTGGGCTCATGCCTGTAATCCCAACTTTGGGAGCCCACAGCAGGTGGATTGCTGGAGCTCAGGAGTTCAACACCAGCCTGGGCAACATGGTGAAACCCCATCTCTACAAAAAAATATTTTAAAAATTAACTGGGTGTGTTGACACATGCCTGTAGTCCCAGCTACTCCAGAAGCTGAGGTGGGAGGATTGCTTGAGTCAGGGGGACAGAGGCTGCAGTGAGCAGAGATTATGCCATTGCACTGTAGCCTGGACAACCAAGTGAGACCATGTCTCATAAATAAATAAATAAAAAGTTTAAAAGGAAAAGTAATGAGGGAAAAAAGGCATGCCCACCCTGCAATGTGCAAACCCCTCCTCATTCTCCTGGCCCAGTTCTCTTGAATGCCCAGCTTTGTCTGCCCAAGGCTGGCCATCTGAGGCTACTGTTCCCAGGACCTGGCACCCCCACGACCAACTCCCAGCCCTGGCAAGGCCCACTTCCATCTGCTGCCTCCAGCCCAGACTCCCAGCTCCTCCAAGATGCAGCTCTAGCCCACCCTGCTTCTGCCCTAGACTTTGCCAGGCCATGGGACTGCTCAGCAGGCTTTTAGTTCAGCCCAGGCCTCGCAGGTCTTTGCAGCCTCCTCCTTAGTGTGGCCTCACTCTTAGGTCCTTTCAGCAAGAACTGCTCCAACTTCCCTCCTCTCCACTGGAAGCTCCAGTGTCTCCTTTTTTCTCCTTGATCTCAGAAGAAGAAGGATGTCTTCTCACGTTCTAGGGCCAATTGCTTTCCTGAGTGCGCAACTTCTGTGCCTACTCCAGGTCTCAGCGAGAGGCTTCCATCATGAACCCTCAGCATCCCTCTCCTCTCCTCAGCCTCAGAGCTGGCTCAGGTCTCTCGGAGGTAAAACAGCCTTCATCCTGCCTTCCTTTGCCAATACCCATCCTTTGTCACCCTCTGCCACAAGAAATACCTCCTCAATCCACACTTCCTGCCCCTACATTTACTTGTGAGCACTTTGACATCTGGCTTTCATCCCCTGAGGCTCTGAAATGGCAGTATCAAAGACACACAATTTAGAAACAGAAGACTTGAGTTCCAGTCTCTGCTCCATCTCCTAAGAGCTGTGTGATTTGTGATGTGTTTCCAAAACATGTGGGAACCCAAGTACACAGTTCATATACAACTCAGTATGAACTATAGCCTGTGATCTCGCAATCTTCTGCCCCCTTGGCCTTTCTCTCTCTTCATCCTCTTCGTCTGTCCCTTATTTCCCCACACAACCTTCTGTGAGCCTGATGTCCACTCCGCCTGTCTGCTGGTGGCTCCCAAACCTGCATCTCTGTTCCTTGCCTCTTTCCTGCACGCTGATTGTCTGGGTTCCACAGCCACTTGGAAATATCTTCTCAGGCATTCAGCCAGCTCCTCAAATTTAACACACCAACAGTGAGATCCGTTCTCACTCATGCACAAATTGCCAAAAAACAGCAAAGCAGGCACTTAAAGGCCACTAAGAAGTAAAAAAACTTCTGGGTACAGAATTTGATATTCCAAAAATGCATCAAAGCAGCTCATCCTGTTATGTGCCATGTACTGTGAATTACATAGGGCAGAAGTACCTAACATCTGCAGCAAGAGGGACTGTGAAAGTCTCAATTCAGTGTTGGGTATCATCTTCATCTAAAGAGCTCATCCTCTTAAACAGTGTCATTTTGCTAAGGTTAGCCTTCATCTCTCATCATCCAAGCAACTACTTCAAAATAATCCTCGTCTGGGCACAGTGACTTATGCCTATAATCCAGCACTTCGGAAGGCTAAGGCGGGCAGATCACAAGGTTAGGAGTTAGAGACCAGCCTGGCCAACATAGTGAAAGCCTGTCTCTACTAAAAATACAAAAATTAGCCAGGTATGGTGGCACATGCTGGTAGTCCCAGTACTTGGGAGGCTGAGGCAGGAGAATCACTTGAACCCAGAAGGTGAAGTTTGCAGTGAGCCAAGACCATGCCATTGTATTCCAGCCGGGCAACAGAGCAAGACTTCATCTCAAAAAAAAATAAAAATAAAAAAAATAATAATAATCCTCCAACTGGGTGCAGTGGTGAGTGCCTGTAATCTCAGCTACTTGAGAGGCTGAGGTGTGAGGATTACTTGAGCCCAAAAGTTCAAGACAAGCCTGGGCAACATAACAAGACCTTGTCTCCGAAAAATAAAATAAAATAAAAATCATCCTCCACTCCTTCTCTCATGTCCCCACATTCAGTTTTCAAATCTTGAGCCAAAGACCCCACATGCTCCCTCCTCTCCCACCAGTACTGCCACCAGCTGCACCCCATCCTTGCTGGCACTTGTCTGCAACACAGTCATTGCCTCCAAACTGAAGGCCTATCCTAGGTCCCACCCTAGCCCACCCATGCTATCGTCTACTATGGGTCACTTCCTTGAAGCACAGAGCTGGAGGTGTTACACTTCTGTTCACACAGTCAAGTGGCTCCCCATTGACTCTTAAATCTAGCCCAAGCTCCTTGCCTACAAGTCAAAGGCCTGCCCAGCGAGACCCGGTCTAGCCGCCTCCCAGATCCATTGTTCACCACCCACCCCTCACAGATGCTGGGCTCTGTCCAAACTGAACTTCTCACCATCTGGGGACATATGTTCCCTCTGCCCAAAATAACCTATCCCTGTCTCCACCTGTTGAGCTCTATCCCTAAAGGATTATTCAATAAATAGTCCTGGAACAACTGGTTAGTCATTTGAAGGAAATTTTAAAAATTCTTCACTCATACTATACACCAAAATATATTCCAGATAGAGTTAAATAGAAAATATAAATATATAGTAAAACCACATATATAAAAACATAACCACAAAAAGTCTCTAAAAGTGTTCAAAAAATGTGACTACTGAGTATCTGAAAAGGGAGAAGACCCTTAAAGCAAAGTATGAAATTTCAAAAGAAACAAGCAATCTATCTGACTCATTAAATAGAACTTGATTTGTTAAAATCACACTGATAAGAAATGAACACAGGGGGCCAGGCACGATGGCTCATGCCTGTAATCCCAGCACTCTGGGAGGCCAAGGCGGGCAAATCACCTGAGGTTGGGAGTTTGAGACCAACTTCACCAACATGAAGAAACCCCGTCTCTACTATAAATACAAAAAGAATTTGCTGGCTGTCATGGTACATGCCCGTAATTCCAGCTACTGAGGAGGCTGAGGCTGGAGAATTGCTTGAACCTGGGAAGCAGAGGTTGTGGTGAGCCAAGATAGCACCATTGAACTTCAGCCCAGGCAACAAGAGCAAAACTCCGTCTCAGGAAAAAAAAAACAAAAAACAAAATGAACAGAAGGGGCCAGGCGCAGTGGCTCACGCCTGTAATCCCTATAATTCCAGCATTTTGGGAGGCCGAGGCAGGCAGATCTCGAGGTCAAGAGATCAAGACCATCTTGGCCAACATGGTGAAACCTGTTTCTACTAAAAATACGAAAATTAGCTGGGCATGGTGGTGTGTGCCTGTAATTCCAGCTATTCAGGAGGTTGAGGCAGGAGAATCACTTGAACCCAGGAGGCAGAGGTTGCAGTGAGCCGAGGTTGAACCACTGCTCTCCAACCTTGCAACAGAGCAAGACTCTGTCTCAAAAAAAAGAAAGAAATGAACAGAGGGATAGAGTCCTTTTCATGAACAGAATGTTGGGGTCCTCCACGTAGGGAAGTTGCATGAGAGGAGAAATCAGAAAATTGTTTGGTTAGCAAGACACTAGAGGAGTTGGGCGGACATCTTTCACAAAGATCAAATGATGCCTGACATTGCATTCCTTCCTTAGGGATTTTAAATGTGTCAATCTTCTTCAAGGATTGAATTGTTCAAGGCCAAAAATTTGGTATCTTCCTCTGAACCCTCCTTGTCCTAGGAACCTGATGTCAAATCCACCCCACCTGCTGGCAGCTCCCACACCTAATCACTACTGACCCATATGGATGTACCTCATTCACATTTATTGAGCACTCACTGTAATTTAGGCATTATGCTAAACATTTTTCAAGGATTATTGCCCAACAACCCTACAAGGTATTCTTTTAGTGCAGTTGTACCCTCTTTGTTTAGTGCAAAGATCCTCTTTGGTTCCTCTCTTTTCCAAATAATAACTACTTTATTGGGGTCTAATTTCTCTATAATAAACTACACTTCAATGGATTTTGGCAAATCTGTGAAATCACTACCACAAACAAGATACAGAATATATCACCCTTAAAAAGTTTCCTTGTATTACCCTTTCCAATCTTTCCCTACATGTTCAGGCCCAGGCAACTACTGATTTGCTCTCGGACACAAACAAACACACACACTCCTCCTTCATATACATTTATATAAATGGGGTCATACAAACTGTGTGAACATACTTTCACTTCCCTTGGGTAAATACCTAGAAGTGGAGGCTGGGCATGGTGCCTCATACCTGTACTCCTAGCACTTTGGGAGGCTGAGGTGGGTGGATTGCCTGAGCTCAGGATTTTGAGGTGAGCCTAGGCAACATGGTGAAATCCCATCTCTATTAAAATACAAAAAACTAGCCGGGCATGGTAGCATATGCCTATAGTTCCAGCCACTGGGGAGGCTGAGGCAGGAGAACTGCTTGAACCCGGGAGGCAGAGGTTGCAGTGAGCCAAGATCGCGCCACTGCACTCCAGCCTGGGCGACAGTGAGACTGTCTAATAAAAAAAAAAAAAAAGAAGTGGAACTGTTGGGCCTTATGATAGGTATATGTTTATAAGAAACTGCCAAACTGTTTTCCAAAGCATTTATACCATTTTATATTTCTACTCAACAGTGTATGAGAGTTTCAGTTTCTCCCTACCCTTTTCAACACTTGATGTTACAATTTTAATTTTAGACATTCTCGTTGGTATTTCATTGTGAGTTTAATTTACAATTGCCTAATGATGAATAATGTTGAGCATTGTTTCATGTGCTTACTGGCTTTTTTGGTGAAGTGTCTGTTAAAATCTTTTGCCTGACTTTTATATTGGGTTACCTTATTACTGAGTTTTAAGTGTTCTTTACAAGTCCATTGTTTGACTCACTATCTATTAACTCCATTTAGGCTGGGTGTGGTGGCTCATGCCTGTAATCCCACCACTTTGGGAGGCAGAGGTGGGCAGATCACCTTAGGTAAGGAGTTCAAGACCAGCCTGGCCAACACGGTGAAGCGCCATCTCTACTAAAAATACAAAAATTAGCCAGGTGTGGTGGCAGATGGCTGTAATCCACAGAACTGCTTGAACCTGGGAGGTGAAGGGTGCAGTGAGCCAAGATCATGCCACTGCACTTCACAGCCTGGGCGACACAGCAAGACTCAAAAAAAGAAAAAAAAAACATTTAAGGTTGAGAACATTTTCGCTTGAAAAATTAGTAACTGGTCAAGGTCACAGATTCAAACCTGGTGCAACTGCAGAGCCTACCCTTTTTAGCACTATTCCAGTACTGCCTCTTGTTACGCTTCAATGCTTACAACAAAAAGGCCTCATAGGAATTACTCACATTTTACTGATAAAGAAACTAAAGATTGGCAGTCAATTTCTTAACCACTTTAATATGGCTAATAAGTGTGGGGACAGCAAGAGCTTGTTAACTGATCTCTGGATCCCAAATTTCACCTCATTCTAAACCATCTTCTATATTGTTCCCATAGTGATCTTTATAAAATGTGAATCTTATCACATATAGTGGCTCCAGACTCTGTGGTAGGCACTAACTCTCCCGCATTGCAGATGGCTTTCCTTGATCTAATCCACCTTCCCGCGTCATCTACAACCATTCTTCAGGCATACACACCCCCAGCTGCTCCGAGTTCCCAGTGTCAGGCCCTGGGTGCCTCTGCACTGCCGTCCCCTATGCTGGGAGGCTCTTCAGAGTTGCTAGGCCAACTACAGCTTGCCCTTCAGAGTCAGCTCATGCCTTCTCTGGTGAACCCCACAGGCCGGTCAGAACCCACTTCCAAGTGCTCCAAAGGATCTCTCTCACACCGGTCGCCATACTGGGTAGACTGGAACTCTGTTGCCAGCACACAACCAGGGCTAGGGCCAGAGCATACTCAGCTAACGCCACGAAAACAAGGAGGAGGGACGTGAAAGACACCGGAGTCTAAAATAAAAGTGTCATGAGAAGAGGCGCGTAGACAGATGCACCGGGAGCCTGAGTCACGCTAACGCTGGCCAAGTACCCAAGAATGGCCAGCTAACAGCAGCACTATCCGACTCCCAGCTTGCCTGCCGCCCTGCGCGGTCCCTGACGTCATCCCTCTGCGCCACGGCGGTGGGCGGGGCGGAGTGACTTCACGGGAAGTCGCGCACCGGAAGTGGATTGGACTGCAAGGAAGTCGCGGGGGCGGGGCGCGGAGGCGATGGGGGGTGGCGGCGGCCGGCGATGAGCGGCGGGAGCGCGTGAGCGAGCCGGGCGGGCGAGGCTGGGGGGCCCCGGAGCGCGAGCCGCAGGGCGGAGGGCGGGGGCGCGAGCGCGGCAGGCGGTGGCGGCGAGGCGGCGGCCGAGAAGATGGCGGACGGCGACAGCGGCAGCGAGCGCGGCGGCGGCGGCGGTGGGCCGGGCGGCTTCCAGCCCGCGTCCCGTGGCGGCGGCGAACAGGAAACGCAGGAGCTGGCCTCAAAGCGGCTGGATATCCAGAATAAGCGCTTTTACTTAGATGTGAAGCAGAATGCCAAGGGCCGATTCCTCAAGATTGCCGAGGTGGGCGCGGGCGGTTCCAAGAGCCGCCTCACGCTGTCCATGGCGGTGGCTGCCGAGTTCCGCGACTCTCTGGGCGACTTCATCGAGCACTACGCGCAGCTGGGCCCTAGCAGCCCTGAGCAGCTGGCGGCGGGCGCCGAGGAGGGCGGCGGGCCGCGGCGCGCGCTCAAGAGCGAGTTCCTGGTGCGTGAGAACCGCAAGTACTACCTGGACCTCAAGGAGAACCAGCGTGGCCGCTTCCTGCGCATCCGCCAAACGGTCAACCGCGGCGGTGGCGGCTTCGGCGCGGGTCCCGGGCCCGGCGGCCTGCAGAGCGGCCAGACCATTGCGCTGCCTGCGCAGGGCCTCATCGAGTTCCGCGACGCGCTGGCCAAGCTCATCGACGACTACGGAGGCGAGGACGACGAGCTGGCAGGCGGCCCGGGAGGCGGCGCCGGAGGCCCAGGGGGCGGCTTGTATGGAGAGCTCCCGGAGGGCACCTCCATCACGGTGGACTCCAAGCGCTTCTTCTTCGATGTGGGCTGCAACAAATACGGGGTGTTTCTGCGAGTGAGCGAGGTGAAGCCGTCCTACCGCAATGCCATCACCGTGCCCTTCAAAGCCTGGGGCAAGTTCGGAGGCGCCTTTTGCCGCTATGCGGATGAGATGAAAGAAATCCAGGAACGACAGAGGGATAAGCTTTATGAGCGCCGTGGTGGGGGCAGCGGCGGCGGCGAAGAGTCAGAGGGCGAGGAGGTGGATGAGGATTGAAACAGGCAGCTTCCCCTACAGGCCTCCTCCACCCCACCACCGTCTCCTTGGCTAGAGAATTCCCCTTCCTGCTCATCCCCAGTGAGCTAGTGGAGAGGGAGCAAGGGAGGCCGCAAAGGGAAAAAAACAAAACATAATATAGTTAAGAGAAATAATCATAAGAGAACAGTGACAGACAACTTGAGAAAAGCAGTCAAGTTCCAAGGAACTGACAGCAACCTGCAAAGAGGACAACAGCATCTCTTCACCTGCATAAAATAGTCTCAGCTTCTGTTGTTTCTCAACTGAGGTTCCTAAACCCATCAGGATAATCCCTGGAGGGAATAGATCCTTGCGTGTCTGGGGCAAGAAACACGTCCAAGTTACCCAGACCATTGATAACAGTTGCATTAGGTTGTATCTGGGTAATCTGGCATAAAAGATCTCTCTAGGCCTCACTGTTTTCGTGTCTATCCCTTCACATCCATTGAAATCAGCATTTTGGATCTAGGTCTTCATGGAATCCTTAAGAGGCCTTTACAGTTACCCAGTTCTGAGGGTTCAGGTTCACGAAAAGAAATGCAACTTGGGATAATCATGAACAGGTTAAAGATAAGAATTCAAGAAGCCATCTAAGAATACAGAACCAAACTAGATCCATTTTTTTAAAAAATGGTTTTGCATGGAACCTGGACCAAGGCAAATGTCTTTTCTTTGAAGAATTGTTTTCCGGGATGCCAGTGGATTCAGATATCAGTGCTTGAAGTAGAATCCATTTACTAAAATAGTTTCAAAGTTGACAAATATTCGAAGATAAAAGCAGTTTCACATTGGGGGTTGCTGAGGTAGGCACAAGAAAAAGTCAGGCATAAAGCACAAGGCAGACTGTTTGAGTGGATTGGTTGCTGCTCACTAAAGTTCTTCCCCTGATCTCTTAAATGCGGAGGTCATTACCAAGAAATGGCTTTGGTATGAATGAGAGCCAGATCTCCACTGTGTGAGCCAGTGCATTATGGCTAATTCGGCTGTTACAGCCACTGGTTGGCTGGATTTTAAACCATAAAACTTGAAGATTACCGACAAAAGGAACAGTGTGGCTATAAGCCTGAGCTTTAATGGAATATACATCCTCATGGAAAAGTTAGGAATAACCAAAACTGAAGTCTTAATTTGCCTTCAGTTTAATCTGTGGATTTGTTCAAATACTAAAGATCCTCAGGTCCAGAATTCCAGCATCGTTTATTCTTTTTAAATTTTTAAGAACTTGATCCATTGTATCAGTACCTCACAATCAGAGTTGGCAAATGATGGATGAGTGATTCAAGCAGTGCACCCGGTGGAAGCTGAAATCCATCTGTGAATGGAACTGAAGTGAACGTGAATATGCTGACTATATCCTGGAAGCATTTTTATACCATCTTGAAATTTCAACAAACTGGCTTTTGCCAGTTTATCCAGCTGTCTTTCAAGAATAAAAGTTGGGGTTTTCAAGGATCGCCTCTTCTATATTTTAAATGGATTTTCAGTAGAAATGATTTTTACTAATCAAGTTAATCCCAACCCATCAAAAGGTATTCCTAGAAATGTCATAGACCTAGGTAACTTTGAATTGAATGGGAGCTAACGTTCTTTCCAAAGTTTTCAGGTATTTGTGTGACACCTTCTCAACCAGGAGGCAAGTAACCCCACCTCCACAATCTTAGTATTTTTTTTAACTGCATGCCTGCCCCTTATTTGAGCTGCCTTTTTAATTTATTGCATATCCCTTTTATTATCTTATTTTGGTATTATTCAATCTATACAATCTTTTTGTATTTATTGGGAAGTGAGTAATATACAAAAAGGTTTTCATGTATTTGTGGCTGAGAGGGCGGGAAATAATTGTGTACATAAAATTAGGCTTTTTTAAAAAAATAGACTGATGCAGAATATTGTTGATCTTAGATTAAAAAAAAAAAAAAAAAGTGGAAGAGCCACAAACATTGGTGCCCTTTTCAGACTATTTCTCTACTCTCATCATCCACAGTAGAATTTTTAAACAGATTTTTTTAAAGCTTTTCTTTTAAATTTTTCTCCGTTGCAAAGAATGTTTCCTAAATTGTATGGGAGCAATAGTATTTTTGATGTTTTAATGACATCCGTATACTTGTACTGTATTTTGTACTACAAGGCAGCTGTTTTCAATAATGTCCTGCTGTATTTACCTATGTGTTTTGAGTGTTTATTTCTTTGCTGCGGAGAACAAATTCCTAAATAGTTTTAGTAAAGGAGCTGAGAAGCTAGCATTAGGTTTGCAGAAACTGTTTAAGTTTCAAACTCTGAGGCAGCAATGAAAATTAAGGTTGCAGCTATTAGTTGATTGCTGTAACTTTTTCATTTTCAAACCATGTACAATTCCTGTATAGACCAACTTGTTTTCTTGCTTCAGTGGTGGTTCTGTTGCTCAGCTGCAGTGAGCCAGTTCAATTTTGCAAAGGTGCAGTACCTCTCCTTTTCAAGGGGTTGGTTTATTCTTTTTTTCTTTTCTTTTTGTTTGGCTGAATTGCAGTAACTAGCCTTGCCTTTCTATTCTGTAGAAATGACAGGGTCTTCACAATCCTTCACCAGTGGCTACTAAGCTATAATTAGCTGAATAGAAAGAATGTGGAAGTGGTCTGAGGCATATAGAGTATATGCCAAGAACACTACCATATATGGCATCAGCTTTGGTTACCAGAGAAATTTTCTTAGTCATTAGACCATATAACAGTAATATATCATATGTAAATCTTTAGATATCAATTTGAGAATCCTCCAAGCAAGGAGCAAAGAATGCATAAGCTATGTGTTGGCAAAAGTAATTTATATTAAAATTTTGACCTGCCTATGTAAGATTAAGTGGTAATGTCATAGTGGTGGGTTTTTAAGTCTTAACCAATCTCTAAGGTTTGTTTCTCCTGCAAGGGATGGTTCATGGCCTCTCTTCCCACTGCAGGAAGATTGCAGAAGGCCGTGGACTAATTGTAGCATTTCACTGATCTTCATTCCAGTCACTAGGGACAATAGAAACCTGTAAAACACAGAAATTCATTTGTAAATATTAATAGCTTATTAAAGGAAATGGCCTTTGTTAATTCCAGTTGGAGAATGGCATTGTACAGACATGAGAAACAACCAGTTTTTTTTTGTTTGTTTTTCAGTTGTTGCATAATGATTTTTGAGCCTCTTTTTTAAGTTTTGCAGATATCCCAGCTAATCAAAATAGTCATATTCCTGAGAAGTAGGAAACTAAAACTTTTCAGATAATTGGTGGAAGGTTTATTTCTCTAAACTACTGTAGTTACAAAGATGAAAAGCCAAATTTAGGAACAGAATCAAAAGAACAAAAATCTGTGAAGAGAATCCTACTACTCTTAACTACTACTCTGTTTTGGTTTCTATTGTCCCTACCTGTCATTTCAGCAAGTGGAACAGCAGCAAGTTTTTCAGTGCATATGCTGCACAGAACAAAATGTAAATCTGTATGGCACCAAAAATCAAAGTGAAAAACCAAAAACCCAAACACCCTATGTAACTATCGGAGGCATGTAGGTGGTTTAAATGACTGTAGCTGTGATACACACATGGCTACTTGTCACATCACTTTCCATAATTATTTACTGCAAAATGATTGAGAGGCTTCTGGTGCAGGCAGCCATTAACTTCCTGCTTCCTTTGTTTCCTCTGGATTACTTTGCAGTAAATTGCAGGTCTTTTAAGAGATTCAAGCTTCAGTTTTCTCAAAACAAAACAATTATCCTGTCTTATCTGAAAATGCAGGGTTGTGGGCAAAAGAGGCTGGTTATAATAATGCCCTCATATTGAGTGGTCTGTAAACGGCTGCACACTTCAGGCACTGTAGTTGCTGAAGATGCTTTGTTAAATGTGACCTTGACTGGCTTTACAGGGGTGTAGAATGTAATCTACACAAGGTGACTTTGCATCTATCTTGCTCTTGAGGTGGATGAAATTGAGAAGCTGGAGTGTGTAAGCCATGCACATAAGTATTCTTCACTGTAAATTTTGTTTTCATTTTTAACCCAATTATGGTACTTTGTCCAATGCACAACTGATCTCTCAGTAGATATTCATTTGAAAATAGTGTGGCCTTGATCAGTGAGAAAGAAAAGGAGAAAAGTGACTTTTTTGCTTATGTAGAAATGACTCATTTGCGGAGAGTTTGTCTTTCTGCAGCACTCTTGGTATAATGTTAGTGATCGGTCTCCTTTTTGATTGGGGAAAATTAATGTTTTTGACCCTGGAGTTAATTCAATTGAGTTGTCTTCTATTTTTAGGAAGTATCAGAATTGCTCTGATGAATAACAAAGTTGACTGTTTTGATGTCCAATCTCAGGTTTTAGAATATAGTGGTGTAAAGTCCCACTATTTTTAATTCTAAACAATTTTAATTTCGTATACCCTAAAAGTCACATGCATAAGGCCTGTTCAGAGAGCAGAGCCTCCATCTTTTTGCTCCTTTTCTACTTTGTACTTCACTTGAAAAAAATGTCAAGTGACTTTACATTGTATATTTCCATTTTAAACCTGACATATTTCTCAAAGATAAAGCACTTTTAATCATGAAATACATGAAATCTTTGTGTGATGTGGATCATAGTTTCTCAGGCTCCCTTAGATAATTGCTTATGAATATTGTTCTAACTCTGTGTAAGAAGAGTAGAAATCTTTGCTAATGTTAGGTTTGTATTATTGATCCAGAATGCATTTTGCTAGTTTCCAATGGATGGGAGAGTAAACAATGCTGCATTCACAATTTAATACGTTACTTTCCCTTGAGCCTTAAGGTAACTTTTTCTTTTCTGTCAACAACAGCACTGAAGTTATAGTAAGTGAATGAGATTATCAGTTTTCAGGGTTGGTTTTAGAGTACTGTAAATCAATTAGCTGTCTTCCTAAAGAGTTACAACTCCAATTCAATATACTGGATAATGGGTGTGTGGGCGGGGCAGGGGAGGGCGGGAGATAGTTTGTAGAAAAGAAAAAAGAAAAAAAAAACCACATTTACCTTAAGAAAATATAAACAAAAAAAGAATAAAGTCTGTGTCATATGCCCCATTTGAAATTCCAAACGTGGCCGGGTGTGGTGGCTCATGCCTGTAATTCCAGCACTCTGGGAGGCCGAGGCCAGCGGATCACTTGAGGTCAGGAGTTCAAGAACACTCTGGACAACATGGTGAAACGCCGTCTCTACTAAAAATACAAAAATTAGCTGGGCATGGTGGCGCATGCCTGTAGTCCCAGCCACTTGGGAGGCTGAGGCAGAAGAATGGCTCGAACCTGGGAGGCAGAGGTTGCAGTGAGTGAAGATTGCGCCATTGCACTACAGCCTGGGTGGCAAAACAAGACTCTGTCTTAAAAAAAAAGAAATTCCAAATGTAAGGTGGAAATGGCAAATTATAACTTCATTTCCCCCATTTTTAACTTAGAAAAAACAGTCATTAATTTTCAAGTATTAGCTCCCCAGAAGTTTCAGCAGATAGCTGGACTCTTGAATAACAAGTTCTTTTGATATGTCTGACTTTGCTAGTTAAAGTCACCTTTCCCAGCCCTCAGTCTTAAAACTCAGTTTTATTACTGACAGATTTAACGAACTTCTATTTGAACAATGGTGGTCCAGTTATCAGTACTGAAAATTAGATTTGGAAAATGAAAAAATAATAAAATTGCATCATGAAAACTTGTTACCCTAAGGATTCCCAATTGTTTTCTGTACCCTGATCCAAGTAAGGCCTTCATGAATGTATTTTGTATTTCTTAAAGAAGTAGGGAATATGCCATCAGTGTAATCACCTCTATTCACAATCATTTAATTTGAAAATCTAACTCATGCCTCTTGAATTAGACATTCCAATTGGGATAGGTAGAGCCATGTTAAAACAGTAACAACTGCCATATTGGCAGTTTCACTGCTCAAGAGTATTTCTAATAAAGTAAGAGCAGAGCTTTATTGGGAGCTAAAACTCATTTTTCTCCCATAGATGATTCTAACAGTTTAACAAGTATAATTATACTTTTAGGTGTCATCAGATTTTGAGTCTAGAAGCAAATTTCATTTTCCTTGTGTTATATCTAATACCCATTGACATGGGCAAGAGAACTAATTATGTCTTTTTAGTATGATGAAATGTGGGCCCAGAGTATTGGAAAGAAAGCAATAGCCCTATTCAGTGTCCACTAGAATATTGCAGAAGGCATGAGTTTGTCCTTTTCCCCTCTTCCCTTCAAAAACTTCAATAGCTAACTTTTTCCAAAACATCAGTTTAGGCCATGTCTTATTTCTTAAAGCCAAATATTTTGTCACCAGTCTTAACTCTGAGTTGCAAGATCAGGCTGGTTGGAAGAATCTTTATATTTGGAAATACGATGGTGAGTGGTTTGTTTATTCTCTTGTTAAATTCCTTTTTGAGAGACGTAACTGCAGGGAGAGTCCCAAGAAAATTGAAGAACTGGATTATATCATTAAACATATTTGTGTTGTAGGAATTTGGGAGTTTCATTTTGAACTGATGAGATACTGGATTTTTTTTTTTATTATTGAGATGGAATTTCACTTGCCCAGGCTGGAGTGATTGCAGTGGCTCAATCTCAGCTCACTGCAACCTTCGCCTCCCAGGTTCAAGTGATTCTCCTGCCTCAGCTTCCCAAGTAGCTGGAATTACAAGCATGTGCCACCACACCCAGCTAATTTGTATTTTTAGTACAGACAGGGTTTCACCATGTTGGCCAGGCTGGTCTTGAACTCCTGACCTCAGGTGATCTGCCTGCCTCAGCCTCCCGAAGTACTGGGATTACAGGTGTGAGCCATCATGCCCAGCCCACTCTGAATTTCTTAATAGGTTGAGCAAAAAGTTTAGAGACTGGCTTGAAGTCAGTATGGAACATACTGATTTTGCATGTTCCGGCAGCAGACAAGTATATTTGAGTTATTTTTCAATTATATCAATATTTGAATAGTAACTAAGATAATCAGTGTATTTGGACTTCTTTTTTCTGAAGTTCTAGAACAATTATATTAGGGGTTTATTCCTTTTGGGCCTCCATGCAGATGTTTTTCCAAGATCTTTTTTAAAAATTCATTTGTCTTCTGATATATTTCCAGATAACATACTTTTTGTTCTCCAGGAATCTTCACTACCAATCATAAATCTACCAGTGGCTTCCTTAGACTAGATTATCACTCCAAAGCTGGGACTGATGTCCTGCCAGTAGAGAATCTACAGAAATAATTTGAATGAATTAAAACCAAATCTTGATAGCAGGAGACAGCTTCCTGATCTAGATGTACAATTAAAGTTTAGGTTGGAAATTACTTTAAAATGTGTTTTTTGGGGATGTTTTCAATCTCTGTGTAAATACCCACATGCTTATGCATTGTAAACCAAGTGTGTGTTCCTATGTATGAATCTGTAGAACTGATTTCTGCTTCAGAAGAAGCTGCACCTTTAATTTTATAAGGTTCCCCTCCACCTGTAACCCTATAAATGTTTGTAAATAGAACACTAAAATTTGTAGTGATAGAATCAATTTGGGAATATCTGCTGAGAGACCAAAAAGTTCATTTTTTTAAGTACCTTGGTTAAAGAGTAAAGATTATTCCTCTTGCTTATTTTTTAAAGAAGAATGCACTTTAACAAACATAGAGCTGCATGGGCAATTCAAACAAATCTGTGAAGTGCAGTACCCATTCAAAAATCACACTTCCTGAAAACCATACAAAAGCAGAGTCCAGACGGGCTGTTGATCTCATTGCCTGTAAGTTGAAGCTCAGATTTGATCAATTTTGAGAGGAGCAGGGCTGCTTCAAAAGAGCAATGTGAATACAGTCAAAAGCTTCAGACAGGTCTGTAAAAATGGCGGGTCCCGTATTTACCACTAACTAGCAAAACTGACAGAAAAACTCACAGAAAAAAGTTTAAGAATCCTTCCTGCTGGTGTGCACTCCTTACAATAGACTTTTGCAAATGGAGTTTTACAGTCTATATTTAAAAAAAAATTGTATGTTTGTAACAAATAAAGTATGCAGAAAAGTGAATGACAATCTTGTGCTTGTGTCTCTAAGTAATTGTGTGGTGATGGGGAGGGAAATACTCTCTGTTGGGGCTTGTGAATGGGTATGGAATCAGAGGAATTCCCACTTGAAATGACTTAAGTCATTGCACATTTCATTTGAACTATGGCCTGTTCTAGAACTTCTGGGTTCCCATAACCCTTTTCTAGTAAGCAGTTTGTGGAGTAAATCAAAATTGCAAATTAATTTTATGCTTTGGTTCATAACCTAGACAGGCACTTGCTTCCCTTAATTTCATCATTTACAGTAGTTTGAAAGAAACTGCTAAGTCTTCCTTAATTGTTTATCAACTTTGTAACTGCTTAGGAGGTAAATTAGGCCAGCCTTTCCTTACCCTAACAGCTAAGAAAAAAAGTGGATTGTGTCCATTGATCCTGGCCAGAGATTCTCAAACATATTAGTCTCAGGAACCCCTTTACACTTAAATTTACTGAATATCTCCAAGAAGGTTTTAATCTTTCTAGGCTTTATCTGTAGATACCTATCATTTTAGAAGCTGGAATATTTTCAAGACAACAAGCACGTATTCCATCAGCTCTCAAAGCAATTACATCATATCATTTAGCCTCTGGAAAACTCCACTGTAATCTTGTGAGAGAATGAAAGTGGAAAAAGCTAATGTTCCTTTTTTTTTTTTGAGATGGAATCTCGCACTGTCGCCCAGGCTGGAGTGCAATGGCATGATCTTGGCTCAGTGCAACCTCTGCTTCCCGGGTTCACGCGATTCTCCTGCATCAGCCTCTAGAGTAGCTGGGATTACAGGCGCACACCACCATACCCGGCTAATTTTTTGTATTTTTAATAAAGATGAGGGTTCACTATATTGGCCAGAATGGTCTTGAACTCCTGACCTTGTGATCCACCTACCTCAGGCTCCCAAAGTGTTGGGATTACAGGTATGAGCCACTGCACCCGGCCAAAAAGCAAATGTTCTTATGAACATAGCTTTGACCTCTTGGACTCCTGAAAGAGTTGCAGGTACCCCTAGGGAATTCTAAATCACACTCTTGAGAACCACTAAGTAGACTGATATGTAAATAATGACTTTCTGAAAATGAGGGTTTTTTTTCTATAGAGATATAGCTTAATCCTTTAGTTCTTGCATGTTTTCTTCATATTAGAAGCTCCTGCTATGAAATCCTCACCCTTCCCCTGGTCCCCCGACATACAACATAACTTAATTTTCCTGTGATTGTCCACTTCTACAATCCCTGTAAGTGGTTTGCAATGCTGACTGCAGAACCACCTGGAAAGCATTGAATATTGATGCCCAGGCACCACCCCGGACCAACTGAATAAATCTTTGAGACACAGATACGGAGTTTTTTTATTAGTGCTTTGTCTTTTTGAGCTCCCACAGTGATTCTAGTCTACAGTCGGGGTGAAACCAGTGGCCTGTGGGATTTTAAGCTACAAAGAAGGGAAAAGCGTTGCGAATCTCTGGCAGAGGAAAACAAAAGAGTTTAGCAGAACATTCCTTGAATGTCTGGCTTTCACCTCGCAACCACTATGCCTAAATTACTACTTAAACTTCTAAAATAACTAATCTTGAGAAAAGTTTGCAAATGGAATTCTTAAGCATTGATAGTCCCTCACTGGGAAAATCTGAGGTTTTGCTAGCACAGAGAATCGCTTAGCATGCATCAGAATTACCTAGAGGGATGGTTAAAACATGGATTACTGAGTTTCTGATTTAGCAGTTCTAGAGGGAACTTAAGTTGCAATTCTAACAAGTTCCCAGGTAATGCGATCCTGCTGATTTGAGGACCATGCTTGGAGACTAACTGCAGAAATCACAAGTTATGGGAAGAATTAGCTTAGTTGCCAACTGACAGAGCTCTCAGGAAGTATTTGCCCTGATGAGTTAGTGTGCTGTAGTGCTGCTGAGGGGGATTTGGTTCTATAGAAAGCCTGTAGGTGGTTTGAATATTTTAGATTCATATGAAGTTTGTTACTGTACAAGTTTAAAGAATAGATGAAGCCAGGTTACAGTGTGAAGAGCTGCATTAGAGCTAATGCCTGGAGGAATAGGAATAGTACCTTCATAGTTTTCATATTTGTTCATATTGTGAGCTAGGTTCTATCCCTGACTCTATCCTAAATTAATACTGTGATTCTGGGCATGTACCTTCTACACATCAAAATCCGTAAGGTCCTCAAAGAATGTCTAGCTTCCAGAAGCTATTGCGATTTGGGGAAATGAGAGCCGCCTGGTGGTCAGTACCAAAATCTAATAATAACCATTCTTAGCTCAGGTCATTTGTAAATTCATTCATTCAGCTAATTATTGGGTAGCTGCTATATATTCCAAGTATTGTACTAGGGTAGAGGATATGGTTGTTGTTCATATGGAACTTATACAGTTTAGTGGGTCGGGAGAAAGAAGAGAAAGCTTTTAGGAAGAGCTCGTGTCCCTAGCTACTAACTAGGCCTCCAAGCAATAGATAATTTTATTTGCAATGCCATTCCTGACCCAAACCTTTGCTGCTTACAAGAGACAGCCCATTGAAATTTAAAAGAAAATATTCCCTACACAAGACAGATGTTTAACTTCTCTTAGACATCCATGGAACCTTATGTAGACCCCCTCAGTGGACCTAATTAATGTCTCCAAACTAGTTAATGACAAGAGCAAACATACATCTAAATTAGCTCTCTTATCTGACACCATGCTGTTACAGAAAGGGCAAACTTCTTACTCACTCCTATGCTACCCGCCCGAGATGACACAACAAATCCACTGGTAGTTTGCAGAACAGAGATTGGAGAAAATTGACTAAGTCTCTCAAGCCTGCGGGTAACACAGAGATTTCCCTAGACTCCACCCTCACACACATTTCCCCATCTTCTTGCATGCAGGACTGTACCAGGAATTCCTCCATGCCGCCCTAGACTCCTCCCACCCTCAAAATCATCCTATCCTTTGCCTCATTTATTCAGTAGCCCTTATAATTGGTGGCCATTTCTTTTCTTTTTTAGAGTTACAGTCTCCAAACTTTCTTTTATTACCAAATTAATGCAACTCAATTTTACAAAGATGAACAGTATAGAGTCTCTGTAAAGAAATAAATGAATGTGCCTCCTTTCCCCAAACCTACTCCTTAAATATAACCGCTGTTAAACAATTTAGTATGCATCCTTTTGTAATTTTTGATGAAGTATTTTTTAAATCTCAACACAGTGTTAAGTGGCCATCACATTTATGTATGTATTAATATCTTTTGAAAAAAATTGCATTTAGCTCAGTAAGTTAAATGATGACAAATTTATGTTGAGCACAATGATGGCTTTTTCCTGAGGTATTTTCTTCTTTCTTTCTTTTTTTTTCTTTTTTTTCTTTTTTTTAATTCATGCATTTATCTACCTTTGGTCATTTCATTTTTTTTATTTTTTTGAGATGGAGTCTTGCTCTGTCACCTAGGCTGGAGTGCAGTGGCGCAATCTTGGCTCACTGCAACTTCCACCTCCAGGGTTCAAGCAATTCTTCTGCCTCAGCCTCCTGAGTAGTTGGGACTATAGGCAACCATCACCATGCCTGGCTAATTTTTGTATTTTTAGTAGAGACAGTGTTTCACTGTGTTGGCCAGGCTGCTCTCGAACTCATGACCTCATGATCCACCCACCTCGGCCTTCCAAAGTTCTAGGATTACAGGCGTGAGCCGCCTCAACCGGCTTCCTGAGGGATTTTCTAACATACGTGTCTTATATTAAACTGTGCACAAGGCCCATAAATCTTAGGCAGAAATAAAATTTTGGGGGCACTATATGCCAAGAATTTTTTCTTTTGCAGAAATAAATTGAAAAGTAATTTCATTTTTTCTTCTAGATCCCATTCAATCAGGCTCAGATAAGTACATCTCATGTAATGGCAAAATGAAAATTCTTGATCTTAGGCCTGGCACGGTGGCTCATGCCTGTAATCCCAGCATTTTGGGAGGCCGAGGTGGGTGGATCACGAGGTCAGGAGTTCAAGACCAGCCTGGCCAATATAGTGAAACCCCATCTCTACCAAAAAAAAAAAAAAAAAAAAAAAAAATTAGCCAGGTGCGCCTGTAGTCCCAGCTACTCTAGAGGCTGAGGCAGGAGAATCACTTGAACCCAGGAGGTGGAGGTTGCAGTGAGCCAAGATCGTGCCACTTCACTCCAGCCTGGGCAATAGAGCGAAATTCCATCTCAAAAAAAGAAAGAAAAAGAAAATTATTGGTCTTCTGGATTTTAGAGAAAATTGTTATTTCATGAGTTTTAATAAATAGAGTATTTGCTAGTTGCATTTCTTAGATCTGTTCTACTCTGTAAAGGTGCATAAAATTAGCCGGGCATGGGAGCACACACCTGTAGTCCCAGCTACTCAGGAGGCTAAGGCGGGAGAATCGCTTGAACCCAGGAGGCGGGTTTGAAGTGAGCCGAAAACTCGCCACTGCACTCCAGTCTGGGCAACAGAGTGAGACTCCATTTCAAAAAAAGAAAGAAAAAAAAAGGTGAATATTCCCTTTGAGGTAAACAACTTACATTTAAAATGAACAAGTTGGCAGGGCATGGTGACTCATGCCTGCAATCCCAGCATTTTGGGAGGCTGAAACAGGCAGATCATTTGAGGTCAGAGGTTTGAAACCAGCCTGGCCAACATGGTGAAACCCTGTGTCTACTAAAAATACAAAAATTAGCCAGGCATGGTGGGATACACCTGTAGTCCCAGCTACTCGGGAGGGTGAGGCAGGAGAATCGCTTGAGCCCGGGAGGCAGAGGCTGCAGTGAGCCAAGATCGCACAGCTGCACTCCAGAAGGTGACAGTGTGACAGAGCAAGACTCCGTCTCAAAAAATAAAATAAAATGAACAACTCACTAAATGAAGTGATTCTCTGCTGAGAATTCACTGGGTAAAGAAGTACTGGGATCCAACTGGCCTTATGAGACAATTACTAAGTTTAGGATTAAGAAAATGTATTGGCTGGGCATTGTGGCTCATGTCTGTAATCCTATCACTTTGGGAGGCTGAGGCAGGCGGATCAGGAGGCCAGGAGATGGAGACCATCCCGGCCAACGTGGTAAAACCCTGTCTTTACTAAAAATAAAAATAATTAGCTGGTGTGGTGGCGCACACCCATAATCCCAGCTACTCGGGAGGCTGAGGCAGAAGAATCGCTTGAATACAGGAGGTGGAGATTGCAGTCAGCCAATATTGCACCACTCCACTCCAGCCTGGACAACAGAACGAGACTCTGTCTCAGGAAAAAAAAAAATGTATTGTCTTTATTGGTTTGTTTTATTACCTCAGGTGAGTTGTTTCTCTGCCTAAAAAATCCCTGCCCTTATTTACATCTAGCTGCTTCTGGCCTTGAAGGTTTGGCTTGGAATTCTGAAAGAGTCTTTTGTTTTTATTTGTATTGGCTCCTCTATCATGCATAGTTCAGAACATAAAGGCAGGTTCCTCACCTTCTAGTATAAATATCATAGAGAAAACATGTTAGATGTTCTGGCAGAATGGCAGAAAACAAACTTCTGAAGGAAGAAGAGCTGTTGTCAGTGATGTGGAATGTTCTAGTCCAGCAGCTGCTGATTTTCTGGCAGTGAAAACCCAGCTGGTGACATCACTCAGGCAAGTGACTCATCAGGGCAGTGCTCTCATTTGTCTGCTCCTCATCTGACACCACATCTTTTCTGGTGGGGACTGCAAACTCTTGTTTGATTACAACTGCTGGACTCTCCCAAACCTTTGTCAACTACAGGTTTTGCGTTTTGTGGGTAAGACTTAGGATAGAAGCAAGCCTGTAGGGAATTACTAGGGTTTGTTGCAGTGTTTTATACTGTACCTACCATTTTGCCTTCAGACATCACATTTTAAGGGAGCCAGGGCCAGGCAGGTGGCTCGTGATCCCATCACTTTGGGAGGCTGAAGTGGGTGGATCGCTTGAGCCCAGGAGTTCAAGACCAGCCTGGACAACATGGTAAGATCTCACCTCTATTTAAAAATATAAAAAATTAGCCAGGAGTAGTTCCAGCTACTTGGAAGGCTGAAGTGGCAGGATCACCCAACCCTGGGAGGTCAAGGCTGCAGTGAGCCGTGATGATACCACTGCCCTCCAGCCTCATCAACAGAATGAGACCCTGTCTCAAAAGAAGCAGGGCTCAGGGAGGGGAGCCAGCTCTCTCATTTTCCCTGCAAGCTCCTGTCCACCCTCTGTGGCCAGGCCTGACACCATTGCTAGAGTGTGTTCAAGAGCACCTTCTCCGCATGTCTGTATGGGTTTCTTCTGGGTACTCTGCTCTCCTCCCACACCCCAGAGATGTGCAGGTTAGGTTCGTTGGTGTGTCTGAAGTGTCCCAGTCTGAGTTCATGTGCCCCGTTTGGAATGGCTCCCATCTTGCACCCTCAACTGCCAGGATAGGCTCCAGCCATCCATGACCCTGAACTGGAATAAATGAATTAGAAAATCAGTGAATGGATAAATGAATACAAATTATTATAAAATAAAAATTGGTAAAGAATATGATAATTATATATAAAAAGTATACACATTTGTACATTATAAATGTGAACTATACATAACATTTATTTCAATGTTAAATGTTAGAAGTGTTTTGGGTCTTTATTTAGAAGTTTGGTGATGTTTTTGTGATCAGAAATATGCTGTAGGAACTTGTTTATGTCAATTACGCTATCAATCTGAAAAAAAAAGCTAGAAAAAAAGTATCTCTAAATATGTTGGGTGTTGGGTTTACTCTAAAACAGAAATAAGGATTATAATCTGGAGCGCAGCTGGGCACAGTGGCTCACACCTGTAATCCCACCACTTTGGGAGGCTGAGGTGGGCGGATCACCGGAGGTCAGGAGTTCGAGACCAGTCTGGTCAACATGGTGAAATCCTGTCACTACTAAAATTACAAAAAAAAAAAAAAAAAAATAGCTGGGCATGGTGGCATGCACCTTTATCCCAGCTACTCGGGAGGCTGAAGCATGAGAATCACTTCAACCTGGGAAGTGGAGGTTGCAGTTAGCCGAGATTCCACCACTGCCCTCTCCAGCCTGGGCGACAGAGTAAGACTCTGTCTCAAAAAAAAAAAAAAAAAAAAAATCTGGAGTGCATGAAATGGCAAGCTGCCAGTGCATTTGGTGAGAGAAGGGGAAGGGGAACTTTTATCAGCAAGAAGGCATTGACATAAGCTGCTTGGAAACAGAGTTCATCAGTTCCAGAGGTTCAAAGCCATAGTCGTCAGTTCCTTGGTGGAGATGCAAGTGTTCTTTCTTTCTTTCTTTTTTTTTTTTTTTTCCGAAAGTGTTCTTTCAAGAACATCTTTTTTTTTCTTTTTTTTTCGGTAAGAGAGGGGGAGCAAGTAACCACTTTCAAGAACATCTTAACTGAATTTCTGAAGTCCTAAAGAATGTCTAGTGATAAACCTTATCAAAGCAGGAGATTTTGTAAAGGATGTGAAAGGATTTTTAGAAAGTCCTTGGAAACAGTTCTTATTTCAGATATGCAAGCATGCGTCTCTTCTCCTTTGGGCCTTCCTGGCCCTATTTTGTCTGGGTCTGAGAAAAGTGATTTCTTCCTGTTATCTCCAACTTTCACAAGCCTATGGTAAAATTGGTTTTGTTAAAAACTAATTTAACTTAACGTTCAGTTTCCAAGAACCTATCAATGACATTAAGTGAGATTTATATTCTAACCCTCTTCATTTATGGCAAGGTAAGAAATTTTTTATTTGGAATGACAAAGGCATTTCCTTATTTTTAGATCTTCTCCTCACTGACTACAAGTAAAATATGAAGAGCCTCAGAATATTGTTTAAAGCAGGGTTCCTGGCTGGGCACAGTGGCTCACACCTGTAATCCCAGCACTTTGGGAAGCCAAGGCAGGCGAATCACAAGGTCAAGAGATCAAGACCCTCCTGGCCAGCACAGTGAAACCCTGCCCTACTAAAAATACAAAAATTAGCCGGGCATGGTGGTGCATGCCTGTAGTCCCAACTACTCAGGAGGCTGAGACAGGAGAATTGCTTGAACCCGGAAGGCAAAGGTTGCAGTGAGCTGAGATCCCACCACTACACTCCAGCCTGGCGACAGAGTGAGACTCCATCTGAAAAAAAAAAAAAAAACAGGATTCTCCAATTCCTGGGCCACAGACTGGTACTGGTTCTTGGCCTTTTAGGAACTGGGGCACACAACAGGAGGTAAGTGGCCAACGAGTGAACATTACTGCCTGAGTTCCCACTGGTTCCACCTCCTGTCAGATCAACAGTGGCGTTACATTCTCTTAGGAGCAGAAACTCTATTGTGAACGGTACATTCAATAGATCTAGGTTATGTGTTCCTTATGAGAATTTAAGGCCTGATGATCCATCACTGTCTTCCATCCCCCTGAGATGGGACTGTCTAATTGCAGGAAAAAAAGCTCAGGGCTCCCACTGATTCTATATTATGATGAATTGTATTATTATTTCATTATATATTGCAATGTAATATAATAAAGTATACAATAAATACAATGTGCTTGAATCATCCCAAAACCATATCCACTCCCTCCCCCACCACCACTGCCCAGCCCATGGAAAATTTGTCTTCCATAAAATATCGGTCCCTGGTACCAAAAATATTGGAAACTGCTACTTTAAAAAGAGTAAATTGTACGTGTAATCCCAGCACTTTGGGAAGCTGAGGCAGGTGGATTATCTGAGCTGAGGAGTTCGAGACTAGCCTGGCCAATATGGCCAAACCCTATCTCTACTGAAAAAAAATACAAAAAAATTACCAGACATGGTGGCACATGCCTGTAGTCCCAGCTACTCGGGAGGCTGACGCAGGAAGATCGCTTGAACCTGAGAGGTGGACATTGCAGTGATCTGAGATTGCGCCACTGCACTCCAGACTGGGCAACAAAGCAAGACTCCATCTCAAAAAAAAAAAGTAAATTATAGGCAACTAAGTCTTCTCTTTTTTATAAATGCCCACAGATGTTGCCATTCTATATACTATTCTATGCCTTTTTTCTTTTTTTAGTCTAACTTAAAAATAAATAATACATTTGCATGGTTCAAAATTGAAATAACAGGCTGAGCACAGTCGCTCACGCCTGTAATCCCAGCACTTTGGGAGGCCAAGGTGGGTGGATTGTTTGAGACCAGCCTGGCCAACATGGCGAAACCCCATCTCTACTAAAAAATTGTTTTAAAGTAGCCAGGCATGGTGGTGGGTGCCTATAATCCCAGCTATTTGGGAGACTGAGGTGGGAGAATTACTTGAACCCAGGAGGTGGAGGTTGCAAGTGACCAGAGACTGCACCACTGCACTCCAGCCTGGGTGACAGAGTGAGACTCCATCTCCAAAAAAACAAATAAAATAAAAAATATAAATAAAAGAATTTTAAAAATAATTAAAATAACATAAAATGGAGATTGAGAAATCTTGATCCTAACTCTGTCTCTATCCATCCTCTTCTTTACCATGAGTAGCATTCACCTTGGACAGTCCCATTTTGTCTGTTGTCTCAGTATACCATCCAGTTTAGCATTTGTCCCAGATTTTTTACTCTTTACAAGGTAATATGATTTTTACTTTTACTAGAATAAGCAGGGACTAGCTTACTAGACCTGTACTTTATATTCCTAGCTTGTCATGGTCTAGTATTGTGCCCAATGAACAGAGTTCTCACTTGAACACCTGGTTAAATTTGAAAAAAGACCAGCAATGAAATTCCTGTGCCTGACCCTCCCAAATTCAATATAACACTTTCCTCTCAAGTTTGGACAGTACTTGCTGACAAAACAGTGCACTTGGAGTGGCTGGGAACAGCTAACTCCTTCTGTAGTTGTGGTTGGAGAAGTTTTTCTGGTTGATATCTGGGATCAGTGATACATGATAGGCTAGTGATACACAAACCATGTACAGAGAGAACTCTAAATGTTCTTGCTACAATTATTTTACCACTTACTGTGTGGTAGAAATCTCTTAACTATTTGGTATTTGATAATTTTTTATTTTGTAATAAGCCCTTTCTTCCATAATGAACTTAAAAGGTGTCTAAAAAAAAAAAACCTAAGTGAATATTGAATTTCCATTTCTGTGTATAACCTGCACAAAATTTTTGTTGACATTTACTATCAGTGCCATGTCAAGATCAATAACCAGGCTGGATGTGGTGGCTCACACCTGTAATCTCAGCACTTTAGGAAGCCAAGGCTGGTGGATCACTTGAGGTCAAAAGTTCAACAACAGCTTGGCCAACATGGTGAAACCCCATCTTTACTAAAAATACAAAAATTAGCCAGATGTGTGGCAGGCACCTGTAATCCCAGCTACTCAGGAGGCTGAGACAGGAGAATTGCTTGAATCCAGGAGGCAGAGGTTGCGGCGAGCTGAGTGCACCATTGCACTCCAGCCTGGACAACAGAGCGAGATTCCATGTCAAAAAATAAAAAGAACAGCTTTTTCGCAACAGGTTTGCCGCCAGAACACAGGTGTCATGAAAACTACCCCTAAAAGCCAAAATAGGAAAGGAAAAGACTCATATCAACATTGTCATCATTGGACACATATATTTGGGCAAGTCTACCACTACTCGCCATCTAATCTACTAATGCGGTGGCATTGACAAACGAACCATTGAAAACTTGGAAAAGGAGGTTGCTGAGATGGGAAAGGGCTCCTTCAAGTATGCATGGGTCTTGGATATACTGAAAGCCGAACGTAAACGTGGTATCCCCATTGATAACTCCTTGTGGAAATTCAAGACCAGTAAGTACTATGTGACTATCACTGATGCCCCAGGATACAGAGATTTCATCAAAAACATGATTAGAGAGACATCTCAGGCTAACTGCCCTGTCCTGATTGTTGCTGCTGGTGTTGGTGAATTTGAAGCTGGTGTCTCCAAGAACAGGCAGACCCAAGAGCATGCCCTTCTGGCTTACACACTGTGTGTGAAACAACTAATTGTTGGTGTTAACAAAATGGATTCCACTGAGCCACCTGACAGCCAGAAGAGATATGAGGAAATCGTTAAGGAAGTCAGCACTTACATTAAGAAAACTGGCTACAACCCTGACACAGTAGCATTTTGCTAATTTGTGGTTGGAATGGTGACAACATGCTGGAGCTAAGTGCTAGCATGCCTTGGTTCAAGGGTTGGAAGTTCACCCATAAGGATGGCAATGCCAGTGGAACCCACTACTTGAGGCTCTGGACTGCATCCTACCACCAACTTGCCCAACTGACAAGCCCTTGAGCCTGCCTCTCCAGGAGGTCTATAAAATTGGTGGTATTGGTACTGTTCCTGTTGGCCGAGTGGAGACTGGTGTTCTCAAACCTGGTACGGTGGTCACCTTTGCTCCAGTCAACATTACAACTGGAGTAAAATCTGTCGAAATGCACAATGAAGCTTTGAGTGAAGTTCTTCCTGGGAACAATGTGGGCTTCAATGTCAAGAATGTGTCTGTCAAGGATGTTCATTGTGGCAACGTTTCTGGTGACAGCAAGAACAACCCACCAATGGAAGCAGCTGGCTTCACTGCTCAGGTGATTATCCTGAACCATCCAGGCCAAATCATTGCTGGCTATGTCCCTGTACTGGATTGCCACATGGCTCACATTGCCTGCAAGTGTGCTGAGCTGAAGGAAAATATTGAGTGCCGTTCTGGTAAAAAGCTGGAAAATGGCCCTAAATTCTTGAAGTCTGGTGATGCTGCTGTCGTTGATATGGTTCCTGGCAAGCCCATGTGTGTTGAGAGCTTCTCAGACTATCCACCTCTGGGTCACTTTGCTGTTCGTGATGTGAGACAGACAGTTGCCGTGGGTGTCATCAAAGCAGTGGACAAGAAGGCTGCCGGAGCTGGCAAGATCACCAAGTCTGCCCAGAAAGATCAGAAAGCTAAATGAATATTACCCCTAATACCTGCCACCCTGGTCTTAATCAGTGGTGGAGGAAGAATGGTCTCAGAACTGTTTGTTTCAATTGGCCATTTAAGTTTAGTAGTAAAAGACTGGTTAATGATAACAATGCATCATAAAACCCTCAGATGGAAAGGAGAATGTTTTGTGGGACCACTTTGGTGTTCTCTTTTGCGTGTGGGAGTTTTAAGTTATTAGTTTTTAAAATCAGTACTTTTTAATGGAAACAACTTGACCAAAAATTTGTCACAGAATTTTGAGACACATTAAAAAAGTTTAATGGATAAAAATAATGATAAAAATAAAATAAAATAAAAATAAAAAGATCAGGCCGGGCACAGTTCGCACCTGTAATCCCAACACTTTGGGAGGCCGAGGTGGGCGGATCACTTGAGGTCAAGAGTTTGAGACCAGCCTGGCCAATGAGGTAAAACCCCATCTCTACTAAAAACACAAAATTAGCCGGGCATGGTGGCGCATGCCTATAATTCCAGCTACTTGGAAGGCTGAGGCAGGAGAATCACTGGAACTTGAACTCGGGAGGCAGAGCTTGCAGTGAGCCAAGATAGCGCCACTGTACTCCAGCCCTGGGTGACAGAGTGTGACCCTGTCTCAAAAATAAATAAATAACCACAGGAAAACCAGTAGACATGAATTTTCTGTAGCGGTATCTGCATCTATTTCAAAACTTAGCAATTATCTTAAATAAACATTACCCAGAGTCCGGGCACGGTGGCTCATGCCTGTAATCCCAGCACTCTGGGAGTCTGAGGCAGGTGGGTCTGTTGAGGTCAGGAGTTTGAGACTAGCCTGGCCAACATGGTGAAATCCCATCTCTACTAAAAATATAAAAATTACCTGGGTATGGTGGTAAATGCCTGTAATCCCAGCTATTTGGGAGGCTGAGGCAGGAGAATCATTTGAACCCAGAAGGCAGAGGTTGTAGTGAGCTGAGATTATGCACTCCAGCCTGGGTGATGGAGCAAGACTCTGTTAAGAAAAAAAAAAAAAAACCATTACCCAGAGACAATGATTTAATTAATATAATTAATACAGAAGGTGCACTTACAAATCACTCTGTGAAGCGAGAATTTTCACTTAAATAAATTGACTGTTTTTACTTAATTTCACTCATCTTCTCATCCTCAATTCAGAGTTTTCTTATGCCCATGCAAATAGTGAACCCATGGCTGTTAATATGTAGACTAGACTAGATATATGTTAATACATAGAACTTCCAGTTATGTGATGCCAATTTTATCAGTAACATCTTCAGATTCAAATTAAAAAACTGACTTCATTTATTCTGGTAAGGTTCAAATTTTTCACTCAATTCTTTTAATCAATGTTGAACTAAAACAATCTGATATTTTAATGTTACTATGAAATTAGCTTAAAAGTTCAACAATTCTGTGGCCTGTCAGGGAAGAGTGGGGAGGATGGAAAACATTAGGAAAAAGAGGTACTGCATGCTGGGCTTAATACTTACATGATAGGTTGATCTGTGCAGCAAACCACCATGGCACACATTTGCCTATGTAACAAACCTGCACATCCTGAATGTATGCTGGGGAACTTAAAAAAAAATTTAAGTTCAACAATTAAGATTAAATTGTTTCCATGTTAATATAAAGCTGGGTGGAGCATGGCGTTGTAGTACAAATTTAAAAAATAAAAATTAGGCTGGTCATGGTGGCTCACACCTGTAATCACAGCCCTTTGGGAGACCAAGGTGGGTAAATCACCTGAGGTTAGGAATTCCAGACCAGCCTGACCAACATGGTGAAACCCCGTCTCTACTAAAAATACAAAAATCAGCTGGGTATGGTGGCAGGCGCCTGTAATCCCAGCTACTGGGGAGGCTGAGGCAGGAGAATTGCTTGAACTCAGGAGGCAGAGGCTGCAGTGAACCGAGATTGCACCATTGCACTCCAGCCTGGGAAACAAAGCAAGACTTTGACAAAAGAAAGAAACAGAGAGAGAGAGAGGTGGTAGGGAGGGAGGGAGGGAAGGAAGGAGGGCAGGAAGGAAGGAAGGAAGGAAGGAAGGAAGGAAGGAAGCAAGGAAGGAAGGAAGGAAGGAAGGAAGGAAGGAAGGAAGGAAGGAAGGAAGGAAGGAAGGAAGGAAGGAAGGAACAGAAAGAAAGAGAGAGAGAAAGAAAGGAAGGAAGGAAGAAAAGAAAAGAGAGAGAGAAGAAACTTCAGGCTGGGTGCAGTGGTTCAGGCTTGTAATCCCAGCACTTCAGGAGGCCAAGGGGTTGCAGATCACTTTCGGTCAGGAGCTCGAGACCAGCCTGGCCAACATAGTGAAACCCCGTCTCTACTAAAAGTATAAAAAATTAGCCAGCCACGGTCGCAGGAGCCTGTCGTCCCAGCTACTTGGGAGGCTGAGGCAGGAGAATGGCTTAAACCCGGGAGTCAGAGGTTGTAGTGAGCTGAGACCACGCCACTGCACTCCAGCCTGTGCGACAGAGTGAGATTCCATCTCAAAAAAAAAAAAGAAAGAAAGAAAGAAAGAAACTTCAGTTTATGAAGCCCTTATTGAGGTGCAAAGTGTTGAGAGCAATACTTGCAAATAGGAAAATATTAGACTTGATCCCTACAAAAGGCAGGGAAAAATTAAAAAATTAAATAATGATAAATCACCCTGAAATACCTTGGCTTATGAAAAAAAATCTTGTAATGAAACTTTTTTTTTTTTTTTTTTTGAGACAGATCTCACTCTGTCACCAGGCAAGGGTGCAGTGGCATGATCTCAGCTCACTGGAGCCTCGACCTCCCAGACTCACGTGATTCTCCCACCTCAGCCTCCAGGATTGCTGGGACTACAGGCAGGCACCACCATACCCAACTAACCTTTTGTATTTATGGTAGAGATGACGTTTCACTATGTAGCCCAGGCTGGTCTTGAATTCTTGGGTTCAAGCAATCCTCCCACCTCAGCCTCCCAATGTGCTGAACTTCTATTTTTAACTGGATAAATGTATATTCTGGCCAGGTGTGGTGACTCATGCCTGTAATCCCAGCACTTTGGGAGGCCGAGGCTGGCAGATCATCTGAGGTCAGGAGTTTGAGACCAGCCTGGCCAACATGGTGAAACCCTGTCTCTACTAAAAGTACAAAAATCAGCTGGGTGTGGTGTGCATGCCTGTAATCCCAGCTATTCTGGAGGCTGAGGCAGGAGTATCACTTGAACCTGAGAGGCAGAGGTGGCAGTGAGCTGAGATGGCAGCCACTACACTCCAGCCTGGGCAACAGAGTAAGACTCTCTCTCCAAAAAAAAAAAAAGAAAGAAAAGAGGGACAGGCCGGCCAATGCCTTCCAGAAAGGTAGCGCCAATCCTGGCCCTCATAAATAAATAGAGAGGAAACACACACACACACACACACACACACACACACATTATGTTCTGTACTGGAATGGAGTGAAATTGAGAGGGTTTACTATTTTGTAGCATCTAAATTTGATGAAACAAGCCAGGTGTGGTGGCTCACGCCTATAATCCCAGCACTGTGGGAGGCTGAGGCAGGCGGCACTTGAGGTCAGGAGTTTGAGACCAGCCTGGCCAACATGGCAAAACCCCATCGCTACTAAAAATACAAAAAAAGTAGCCGGGCTTGGTGGCAGGTGCCTGTAGGTCCAGTTACTTGGGAGGGTGAAGCAGGAGAATCGCTTGAATGCGGGAGACGGAGGTTGCAGTGAGCCAAGATCTGCCACTGCACTCCAGCCTGGGCGACAGAGTGAGACTCTGGCTCAAAAAAAAAAAAACACGGAAAAAAGACCGCATACAAGTTACATATCTGCAAGAGAAAAGAAAAGTTTCATTTCCATTTGTGCACTGCTAGTGGATAAAATAGGTAATGCATGCACATTGTACAAATTCAAGTGACCCAAGTTTTTTTAAAAGAAACAATTTTCTTGTAAAAACATTTGTTGCCAATTTACTTTGAATTTATTTCAAAATACCCAGTTGAAGTTGGGGCAAATGCGAATGACAATATAAAATAAAGTAAAAGCAGCCATGAGATGATGATTGTAGCTGTGTGATGCGTGTACCAGCTTCACTGCACTATTTGCTCTACTTTCATATAAGCTTAAAATGTTTGATAACGGAAAGTTTTAAAACAAAAACCAAAAAATAATCATATGCTCTGTCAATGTTCATTCAGGTTCCAGAAAATACAACTGTTTTTGTTTTGATACCAGGTCTCATTCTGTTGATCAGGCTGGTCTCAAAATCCTGGGCTCAAGGGATCCTACCACCACCACCTCCACCTCCTTAAGTGCTGGAATTACATGCATGAGCCACCTTCCCTGGCCCACCATGTATTTGAACAGAGACAACATTAAATTTTATTTTTTTTATTTGACTTTTGAGACAGAGTCTTGCTCTGTAGCCCAGGCTGGAGTGCAGTGGCACGATCTCGGCTCACTGCAACCACCGCCTCCCAGGTCCCGATTTAAGCAATTCTCCTGCCTCCGCCTCCCAAGTAGCTGGAATTATAGGCACACATCACCATGCCCAGCTAATTTTTGTATTTTTAGTACAGATAGGATTTCACTATGTTGGCCAGGCTGGTGTTGACCTCCTGACCTCATGATCCACCTGCCTCAGCCTCCCAAAGTGCTGGGATTACAAGCATGAGCCATATAAAATATTATTAACTGGGTATAATATTATTAACTACTAGGGCTGGGCGCAGTGGCTCACACCTGTAATCCCAGCACTTTGAGAGACCGAGGCAGGTGGATCACAAGATCAGGAGTTTGAGACCATCCTGGCCAACATGGTGAAACCCCGCCTCTATGAAAAATACAAAAATTAGCTGGGCTTGGTGGTGGACACCTGTAATCCCAGCTACTCAGGAGGCTGAGGCAGGAGAATCATTTGAACCTGGGAGGTGGAGGTTGCAGTGAGCCAAAATTGCACCACTGCACTCCAGCCTGGTCGATAGGGCAAAACTCCATCTCAAAAAAAAAAAAAAAGATACATATATATATACACACACACATATATATCTTATATATATATGTATATATATACACATATATATCTTTTATATATATATATAGAGAGAGAGTTAACTACTAAAGAGGAAAAGGAGAACTCTAAGGTGTCATGGAGGTAGACCTTGAAAAAAATCAAAGTGAAAATCTTAGAAATCTAGAGAAAGGGTCCTCTAGAGCTGCAACTCAAAGCTCTAAGGAAGGAGCCGGCTGGTGTTGGTGAGGGGGTTGGAGACATTTAGGCTGGTTTTTCAAGTGTTAGAAAAACTGAGTCAGCTGCTGCAACCTAACAAACTGCTCCTGCCAGAGTGAAGTCCTGCATAAGTGACGCTCAGAGAAACAGCCAACTGGAGGGCGCCTACAATCTTGCCATTTCCCTCTGGTTCCCCCTATTGGCAAAGCCTAGCAGGGAAGCAAAGGAAAAGCAGAAGTGTGTTTTGCAGAGTCCCAGGCATCACAGCTGAGTATAGAAGGATGGGTGCATCCTGATTGACCTCATTTAGAATTGGGCAGGTTCTGGTTCATGTGAATAGCTGCCTTGCCACTGCAATCTGCCCTAAACCTTTCCAGGAATGTTTACAAAATAATAATAACAATAATAATACAGTCATATGCCACATAGTGCATTTATTTGAGGCCCCATAAGATTACAATGAAATTGAAAAATTCCTATTGCCTAGTGACATTATAACCATCCAAGCCATTGTAACCTCTTAGTTCTAGACATTACTCACATGCTTCTGGTGATGCTGGTGTAAGCAAACCTACTGGCTGCCAGTTGTATAGAAGTATGGCACATGCAATTATGTACAATATACCATTGCTAATTATAATAACAATGTTACTTTTTTTTTTTTTTTTTGATATGGAGTCTTGCCCTGTCGCCCAGGCTGGAGTGCAGCGGCACAATCTTGGCTCATTGCAACCTCTGCCTCCCAGGTTCAAGAGATTCTCCTGCCTCAGCCTCCTGAGTAGCTTGGGTTACAGGCCCGCACCACCACGCCCAGCTAATATTTATATTTTTAGTAGAGATAGGGTTTCACCATGTTGGCTAGGCTGGTCTCAAACTCCTGGCCTCAGGTGACCTGCTGGCCTTGGCCTTCCAAACTGCTGGGATTACAGGCATGAGCCAATATGCCTGGCCGTTACTGGTACTTTTTATCATTATTTTATTTATTTATTTCTTTATAGATGGAGTCTCACTCTGTCGCCCAGCCTGGAGTGCAGTGACTCAATCTTGGCTCACTGCAACCTCCACCCCAGGTTCAAGCAATTCTCCTGTCTCAGCCTCCCAAGTAGCTGGGATTACAGGTGTCTGCCACCACACCCAGCTAATTTTTGTATTTGTAGTAGAAGCGAGGTTTCACCATGTTGGCCAGGCTGAAATCCAGCTCCTGACCTCAAGTGATCCGCCTACCTCGGCCTCCCAAAGTGCTGGGATTACAGGCATGAGCCCCATGCCTGGCCCTTTATCCTTGAGAGTGTACTCCTACTAATAAAAAAAAAAAAAAAAAAAAGAACTGTAAAACAGTCTCAGGCAGGTCCTCCGGGAGGTATCCACAAGAAGGCATTGTTATCACAGGATATGACAGCTCCGTATGTGTTAATGCCCTTGAAAACATTCCAATGTGACAAGATGTGGAGGTGGAAGACAGCGATATTGATGACCCTCACCCTGTATAGACCAAGGCTAATAAATGTGTTCATTTCTTCATTTTTAACATAAAAGTTTTAAAAAGTGTAAAAACAATTTTTTTAAGTTAAAAATAGTCCAGTTGCCATGGTTCATGGGTCTGAAATTCCAGCACTCTGGAGGTTGAGGCAGGAGGATCACTTTAAGTCCAGTGGTTGGAGACCAGCCTGGGCAATATGGTGAAACCCTGTGTCTACAAAAAATACAAAAATTTATCGGGCTTGGTAATATGTGCCCATAGTCCCAGCTACACAGGAGGCTGAGGTGGGAGAATCACTTGAGCTCAGGAGGCGAAGGTTGCAGTGAGCTGAGATTGCACCATTGCACTACAGCCTGGGTGGCAGAGTACAATCCCTTCTCAATAAAACTAATAGCAGAAAGCTTACAGAATATGGATATGAAGAAAGAAACATTTTTGTACAGCCATACAAGGTATTTGTTTTAAGCTAAGTGTTTTACAGAAAGTCAAAAAAAAATTTAATGTAAAAGTTTATAAAGTTAAAAAGTTACAGTAAACTAAGGTTAACTTATTACTGAAGAAAAACTTTTTTTAAATTAAAAAAATTTTTTTTTTAGAGATAGGGTTTCTCCATGTTTGTCAGGTTGGTCTTGAACTCCTGACCTCAGGCCTCCCAAAGTGCTGGGATTACAGGTGTCAGCCACCACGCCCAGCCAGAAAAATATTTTTATTAAATTTAGTGGAGCCTATGTACAGGGTTCATAGTCTCCAGTAGTGTACAGTATAAAGTCCTAAACCCTCACATTCACTAACCACCCACTCACTGGATCATTCAAAGCAACTTCCAGTCCTGCAAGCTCTATTTATAGTAAGTGCCCTATACAGGTGTATTATTTTGTATCTTTTTTTTTTTTTGAGACAGAGTTTCCCTCTTGTTGCCCAGGCTGGAGTGCAATGGCACGATCTCAACTCACTGCAACCTCCACCTCTGGGGTTCAAGCAATTCTCCTGCCTCAGCCTCACCAGTAGCTAGGATTATAGGCATGCCACCATGCCCAGATAATTTTTGTATTTTTATTAGAGAGGGGGTTTCACCATGTTGGCCAGGCTGGTCTCAAACTCCTGACCTCAGGTGATCTGCCCACCTCAGCCTCCCAAAGTGCTGGGATTACAGGCGTGAGCCACCACATGCAGCCTTGTATCTTTTATACTGTATTTTTACTGTTTCTTTTCTATGTTTAGGTATACAAATATTTACCATTATGTTACAGTAGTATTCAGCACTAGTAACATGCTTAGGAGTAACAGGCTATGCCATATAGCCAGGTGTCTAGTAGGCTATATATACAATCGAAGTTTGTGTGAGTACACTCTATAATGTGAGCACAATGATGAAATTTATTAATGAAACATTTCTCAGAATGTATCCCCATCAGTAAGCAATGCATGACTATACTTTAAAAAGGAGAATTTGGCTATCCTTTACAAGAGTAGGAAAAAAAATTTTCTGTCTCTTAAAGGCTTTATGATATGTTGAAGAGAACTGCAGCATTAAAATGGAATTTAAAAGTGAACACAGGGATTAAAAAAAAACGCAATAGATGTATAGTAATCTTTAAGGCTTAATTCTCTAAATGCTAACACACTTTACTATATCAGCAACACTGGGTGCCTCTGCAGAGGTGAAACTGATGACTAAGGGCAAGGATGGGAGGAGTTTTTTGTGTGTGAGAGAGTCTTGCTCTCACTCAGGCTAGAATGCAGTGGCACAATCACAGCCTACTGCATCCTTAAACTCCCAGGCTCAAGTGACCCTCCTGCCTCAGCCTACTGAGTAGCTCGGACTACATGCACACACCCTATGCCTGGCTTATTTTGCTTATTTTTCGTGGAGAAGTGGGTCTCAATATGTCACCCAGGCTGGTCTCGAACTCCTGGGCTCAAGAGATCCTCCTGCCTTAACCTCCCGAAGTGCTGGGATTATAGGAATGAACCACTGCACCCAGAGGAGTCTTTTCACTGTGTACCCTTTGTACCTTTTGAAATTTTGTACCTGTGAATATCTTGCTCACTCAAAAACTGATTACATTTTTGGGGAGAAAAGTCATTGTCTTTTAGTTCAGGTTTCCCAGGAAACAAATGGGATTTGCTTTCAACAGGTAATAGTATGGAATGCTCTTGGGTACATCACTACAAGAAAATGGAGGAAGCAAGATTAAGCAGAAGTTGAACTTTAATGCTGTTAGATGAAGTCCATAGTAATCACACCAGAAACTCTGAAGCTGGAATGGCCCTTCAGAATTGTCTAAAATTAAGGCAAAAGAGTTAGGCACTATATCCTACATCCACCAGTCCTTGGAGGTAGGCCCCCTGAAAAGGAGTGTAAACTTGGGCAATACAGCTTCCTTTTGCTAAGTAGAGATCCCTGAGTAATGATCAGTCAACATTTCCAGGAGCTAAATGAGTAAGTGCTCCAGCTTTTTGCTTTTTTTTTTTTTTTTAAGACAGTCTCACTCTGTCGCCCAGGCTGGAGTGCAGTGGCACCATCTGGGCTCACTGCAACATCCAAGCAGTTCTCCTGCCTCAACCTCCCCAAGTAGCTGGGACTACAAGCCCGCGCCACCACACCCGGCTAATTTTTATTTTAGTAGAGACAGGGTTTCACCATGTTGGCCAGGCTGGTCTGGAACTCCTTACCTCAGGTGACCTGCCCGCCTCAGCCTCCCAAAGTTCTGGGATTACAGGTGTGAGCTACCACATCTGGCCAAGTGCTCCAGTTTTATAAGGAATACGTGGACTCTGGACTGTGCACCACAGCATATACTATACTAGTGATTCTTAAATTTCAGTATGCACCAGAATCACCTGGAGCACTTGGGGTCCCACCCTCAGTGTTTCAGTGTCTGATTCGAAGGTCTGGGGTAGGGATAAGAATGCATTTCTAACAAGTCCCAAGTGATGCCAATGCTGATGGTCTAAGGATCACACTTTGAGAACGGTTATACTGTATATAACTAGGTTAAATCAGCAATGTTGAATAGTTTTTTTTTTGAGACACGGTCTGGTTGTGTTGCCTGGTTGGTGAGCAATGACACGATCATAGCACACTGCAGCCTGGAACTCATGGGCTCCAGTTCTCTGCTCACCTCAGCCTCTCAAGTAGCTAGGACCACAGGCATGCACCACATACTCAGCTAATTTTTTTTCATTTAATTTTTGTAGCAGCGGAGTCTTGCCATGTTGCCCAGCTGGTCTCAAACTCCCGCCCTGGTGGCTCATTCCTTGGCCTCCCAAAGCTTTAGGATTACAGGCATGAGCCACCATGTCCAGTCCAAAGTTGAATAATTTGTCAATGTTTACAGTTTATCATTTATAGATGGTAATACATAAAATTATCTATTTAGACTGGTGTTCATGAGCTCACCTTTGCCTTTTTTATAACCCTAGTTCACTAGAAATTAGACTTCACTATCACACTTGCTTTATAAAACTGTTAGTAGGCAGACTTTGCAACTACTTTCTTCAATCTGTGTCTCAAGATATTTCTATCCTCCCTAAACAAAATATATAAATCAGTAAAAGGATTACTATTGTCTATGATGAGAACCATTTTTTTTTCAACCTAATTCCACTTTCATCAAAATCTGAATCAATGACATGAAGGCTGAGGGGTAGAGAGAGTGGTAAGAAAATGATTTTCCTGTTAAGGAAGGAAGTTAACATTTATTGGATATTTATTATGGCTAGGTATAGTGCTAGGTAGTTTCTCACACATTATCGAACACTTCTTTCGGTCCCTTCACAGGGGCAAGTCTTTTTTTTTTTTTTTTTCTTTTTGAGATGGAGTCTCGCCGTCGCCCAGGCTGAAGTGCAATGGCACGATCTCCGCTCATGCAGCCTCTGCCTCCCCGGCTCTCCCAGGGTCAGGCAATTCTCCTGTGTCAGCCTCCTGAGTAGCTGGGAATTACAGGCATGCACCACCACGCCCAGCTAATTTTGTATTTTTAGTAGAGACAGGGTTTCATCATGTTGGCCAGGCTGGTCTCAAACTCCTGACCTCCGGTGATTTTAGGCCTCCCAAAGAGCTGGGATTACAGGCATAATCCACATCTAGCAAAGGGACAAGTCTTTCTCACTTCAGAAGGCTTTATGCATACTCTGTTGTGGAACACTACCCATACCATCTAAACTACATTCCGTTTCTCTCTTAAAGCACCCTGTTCTTTTTCTTCAGCATACTTGCACTTATTATAATTCACACATGGTATTGTATGTTTATTTCTTTAACACCCGACTCCTGCTGCAGAGGACCAGGAGGCCAAGGACAATGTCTATATTGCTAATCACTAAATCCTCAGTATCTAGCACAGTGCCTGCAAACAGTAGGCACTCAGTGATTTGTTAAAGGAATAACCACAGGCTTATGCCTTGATAGATTGGTAATGTCATCCACTGAGGCCAGAAACAAAGAGGAGCAGGAATTAACAATGGCTATTGCTTACTGAAGTAACTCCAAACTCTTCAACCTAGTTTTGAAGCTTCTATTAATCTGGGCACATATCTCACCCTCTTACTCTTCTCTTCTTGAATTTAAGTTATCTTTTTTTTTTTTTTTTTTTTTTGTGAGACGGAGTCTCGTTCTGTCCCCCAGGCTGGAGTGCAGCGGTGCTTTCTTGGCTCACTGCAACCTCTGCCATCTGGGTTCAAGTGATTCTCCTGCCTCCGGAGTAGCTGGGACTACATGCGTGTGCCACCATGCCCAGCTAATTTTTGTATTAGTAGAGACGGGGTTTCACCATGTTAGCCAGGATGGTCTCGAACTCCTGATCTCAGGCAATCCACCCGCCTCAGCCTCCCAAAGTGTTGTGATTACAGGCCTGAGCCATCGCGCCCAGCTTAAATTACCTTTTTTTAAAGACTCACTTCCCGGCCGGGCGCGGTGACTCACGCCTGTAATCCCAGCACTTTGGAAGGCCGAGGCGGGTGGATCACGAGGTTAAGCCATCGAGACCATCCTGGTCAACATGGTGAAACCCCGTCTCTACTAAAAATACAAAAATTAGTTGGGCATAGTGGTCCGCGCCTCCAGCACTAGCTACTTGGGAGGCTGATGCAGGAGAATCGCTTGAACCAGGGAGGCAGGGTTGCAGTGAGCCAAAATCGCGCCACTGCCCTCCACCCAGTCTAGGCAACAGAGCGAGACTTCATCTCAAAAAGTAAATAAATAAATTGTGGAAACACTGGAAGAAAAACGATCGCTGGAGAGCCTGTGTGCTCACATACATCCTTTAATTTTTACAACAGCTGAGGGAAGGCTATTCCACGTTAGAGCTTTTCCTTCTTTCTAGCTACTTGTTACCCCCCAAATTTTAACCTAATGAGTAAGCAAAATAAGCACACTGAAAAGAAAAAAGACTCACAAGTCTGAGCTCTGTGAGGTCTGCAAAATGTATTAGGCCTAAAGGGACACGAGTACGGGACTTCGGTTATGCCCACCCCCTGGCCCCCACATACACACAGACCCAATCCCACGCACACCTAGTTGTTTAAAGTCATTTCATTTCTGACTATCGGCTTCATCCATTACCTTCTTTTTTTATTTTTTTAGACGGGGTATACTCTGTTCCCCAAGCTGGAGTGCAGTGGTGCGATCATGGCTTACTGCAGCCCCGACCTCCTGAGCTCAAGAGATCCTCCTGTCTGTCTTGCCAGTAGCTGAGGCTACAGGTCCGCTCCACCACGCCGGCCCCATTATCTTCGTGTTCTTAAAATTTGTAATACACGCCAGGCACGGTGGCACACGCCTGTAATCCCAGCACGTTGGGAGGCCAAGGCAGGCGGATTACCTGAGGTCAGGAGTTCGAGAACAGACTGGCCAACATGGGGAAACCCCGTCTCTACTAAAAATACAAAAATTAGCTGGGCGTGGGAGCTCTTGCCTGCAGTCCCAGGACTCCGTCTCTAAAAAAGGAAGAAGAATTTGTAACACAAAGAACAATATGTAACCAATTGATAGCTTATGGTTTTTGTCCTTTTTTTTCTGAGACGGAGTCTCGCTGTGTCGCCCAGCTGGAGTGTAGTGGCGCGATCTCGGCTCCTTGCAACCTCCGCCTTCCGGATTCAAGCGATTCTCCCGCCTCAGTCTGCCGAGGAGCTGGCAGCTTCTTTTTACAGCGACAAGGACGTACGGAACCTTGTCAGGGTCCGCGCTGAGAGGACGTCAGGGGAGTCAGTCCGCCGGAATAATGGTTGAGCTTGAAGGCTGCCTAACCTTGAAACCCAGCGCCCTCCTAATCCACACGTCCTAAGACGAATAAATCCTCACAGTCTGTGAAAACCCACTAGAAGAAGCAAGTGCAACAGCCTTCACCTTCCCAAACAAGTCTCAGAAGCGGGAAAATCAACGCCGCCAATGGGCGGGAAAGCCACAGCCGCCTGCCTTGGCTTCACCTTATTAGCTAATTTTGCCGTCCTTCCCAGTGACCCGCCTCTCTTGCTCGCGGGCGATATTTTCATTGGCTTTCGTCTGCCAGGCCTCTGATCTCATTGGTTTGCTTTTCTGTTCGTCAGGCTTGGGGGCCTGGAGAAAAGCGGAGAGCGCGTCAGTTTAGGGGCTGGAGGCCCCGCCTCCGCGTGCCGTGTGCAAAAACAAACAGCCGTTAGGAAGGCGGTGCCGGGGGGCGGGGTCTGGCTAGAAGGAGGCGCGCGATTGAACAGCCGCCGGGGTTCGAAGTAGCAAAGCGAGTGGGTATTGGCCGCGGCGGCGCGAGGCGGGCACGGGGTATTGTCCGGCTCCAGCGGCGGCGGTCGGTGCTGCGAGAGCGGCGGCGGCGGCGGCGCGGGTCGGCAGCGGGAGGGCGCGCGGCCGAGCGGAGGCAGAGTCGGCGCCGAGACCATGGTAAGGGCGGCCGTGTGGGCCGGAGGCGCGGGGTCTGAAGCAGGGCCAGGGGAGCAGAGCGCGGAGGCCCCGGCGTCGGCGCCGCTACCTGTGGAGTCGGGAGTTTGCGGGCGTCGGGGCTGCGTCCGGCCGAGCCCCTCGCCGCCCGCCGGGGGGCGCCATGCCCGGCTGCGGAGCCCCACACGGGTCCCCGGGAGCTGGGCCTGGCCGGATAGAGCGCGAAGTCTGTCCCGAGCCGGACAGGTCTGTCCCGACGCTGGTGACGCTGCACCGCCAGTCCGAGAGGAGGATGCCGCCAGAATCCAGCTTGAAAATGTAGAAATAAGTGCTGAATCTTAAATGTGATCGCTCCTCTGTACGAATGAGGTCAAGCAGGCTGCCGCTGTACAAGTTAGAAGTCTTTGGCGATGTTTGGTTACGTAATCTCCCTGGTAGTCAATTCGAGGGTTTCTGCGAAAGGGAGCTTGTATTTGTGGTCTTTTGAACTACAAAGAATGGTTTTATAGACCAGAACCACACGATTTGTTCTAGGCCATTGCATAGGTTTGAAATGAAAGCCCTTTTTCTTCTGACTCCCTGTCAGTTTGCGTTTTTCATTATACAACAGTACTTTCCTTTGCCCTTGCTATGGATTTTCAGTCTTAAAAGTATCCACCTTTTAATTCTGAAATTCACATCTAGATAAGAAAAGTGTGGCTTTTAAAAAATAAAAGTGAATAGATCTTCAGCCTCATTTTAAAGTTGAGGGAAAGGAGAAAGTGCTAAACGATAAGCTCCGAGTTGCATCAAAGATTGTGTAAAAATTAACACTGTTATTATGGAATCTTATTTTTACCGGTATTCGTGCTTTAAGCCTTCTGTCGAAAGATTACTTCAGCGGGAGCTGCCTGCTTAAAAGTTAACCCCAAGCTGTGATTTCTCATACTGCAGGTAGTATTAGGTGATTTGTCTTGTGCTTGATATGACAGGTATGATATTTAATAGACATAACACCTAACTATAAACAGATTGGCCAGTCGAGAGGACAAAATGTTTGGTTATTGTAAAATTCCCAAATCTTAGAGATGGAATAGACCTTAGGGATAATTGCATCCAACATGTAATATATATAGTTCATTGTTATTGTAAAGTACTTTATAATACTTTAACAAACTGAGGTACAGCCTACATCTAATCTGTAAAAGGGTTTGCTCAGACGATTTTCATGATTCTAGTTTTTAAGACGTTTTCAGTCTCTAGTGATAAGCTATATATTTTATATCCACTTATCAGTAGCTAAAGGTACATAAGCATTAACATAAGCTAAAAATGCAGGTGACATTGAGTTGTCGTTCTTGATAGATTTTTAAACCTGTGAGGAAGTAAGCGGGTGTCTGTTAAAACTAATATGAAAGTTTCTTAGTATCGTTTGCAAGTTTATCCAAGTAAAATGAACTCCCTGTTCCTCCCCTCCCC
>PVKP010004415.1:0-39982 GCA_004027715.1 Plecturocebus donacophilus | reverse complement strand
TTATTGTACAGTTTTATATTCAGATAAGTTTGATACCATAAAAGTTTTCTTCTGTTAAGTATGAGAAACGTATCAGGAGTCTCTAAATGTTAATAATCATTTAATGTATTGAGGTTTTTAAAACCTGATTGTGTGTCTACTTCCTTAAAAAGCAAATAGAACAGCAAGTATGACATATCTAAAACAGTGAGGATAAAATTGCTTAAGCAGAGTAGTTACTACATGACCTGGAGAGCCTGGGGAGTTTTGCAGTTGTTGGCTTTTCGTTAATAACTAGTTCTTATTTTTTCCAATCCAGTCATAAGAAGACAGTGATTGTAATTTTAGATACCAGTTGAAAGGTTTTTAACTGTTATATTTTAGGGCAAATAGAGATCAAAAGGGTTTTTTAATTTGAGAATTAAGTAATACTATCTTATTAATGGAGCTGACCTCAGAAATCCAAAAGTTACACAATATCATTTTCTTATATAACAACATAGTCAAAAATTATTAAAATATATGAGGCATTCTAGTAGAAATCGAGAGTTCTTCTGGTAAACTTAAATCAGTCTCTTGCTGACTTGCCTAATGTAAGAAAGTGAATATGAATTAATTCTTAGATTTTTATTTTTCCTGTTTCTAATACCTGCCAAGATTTTACTGTTTTTCTTCCATATTATCTTGGGTGACACGAACTTAATCCACTTAGACATGCAATTAGAGGAAGTATACAGTTTTAATTTTTAGCTTTAAAAAATTTTTAAGGATTCTCTGCACATCTCTTTGGGAAAAAAAAGTTTTTTTTAAGGAAAGCGTTAGTTATAAAGGGGATATGCCATTTGAAAGCTATTTTGAAAGTATAGCCCTTCAAACAGCCAATCTTATAGACTGATTTTTTTTAACAGTAAAGAAATAATCTGTTTAAATGGTAAAAGCAAAATATATGCGAGAAAATTAGTTTTATTCTTAAGTCACACCCTTAGTATTTCCTCCCTAGAGGCAAATAACATTTCTAATTTATTGTGTCACCTTCTAGAAATATATGTGTACACACATACTCTATAATGCCCCATGTTTACTTAAAAGCTCATTACATTTGCACATACTTAGCCTTTTTCATGCAGAAATAGGTTTTATTTTTCAAGTGTACAGTTCAGTGGCATTAGGTACATTCATAGTGTGCAACCATCACTGCCATCTGTCTCTAGAACTTTTTCATCTTCCCAAATGGAAACTCTTCCCATTCAACAATAACTCGGCCAGGTGCAGTGGCTCACGCCTGTAATTCCAGCATTTTGGGAGACCGAGGCAGATGGATCACTTGAAGTCAGGAGTTCAAGACCAGACTGGCCAACATGCTGAAACCCCGTTTCTACTAAAAATACAAAAATTAGGGTGTGGTGGCACCTGTAGTGCCAGCTACTTAGGAGGCTGAGGCAGCTACCCTGGCAACCACAAATCTACTTTCTGACTATGAGCTTTACTACTTTAGGGACCTCATAAGTGGACTCATACAGTATTTGTCTTTTTTGTAACTGGCTTATTTTGCTTAGCATGATGTCTTCAAGACTCATTCATGTTGTAGCTTGTGTCAGAATTTCCTTTTTAAAGCTGAATACTTATTATTCCATTATATGTATATCATTTTGTTCATCCATCAATTGACACTCAGATTATTTCCACCTTTTGACCATTCTAAATAATGCTGCTGTGGATATGAGTGTACAAGTATTTGTTTGAATCCTTGCTTTCAGTTTTTGAGTGTATACCTAGAAGTGGAATTGCTAGTCCATTTGACAATTCTGTGTTTAATGTTTTGAGGTTTTTTTTTTTTTTCTTGGAACATGCTTTATTTTTCTGAGAGCTAAGTTCTAAATATTTCTGTGGAAGTAATATATGTTACATTGACATTTATAAGAATTGCAAAATATTTCACGTATGCATAAAAGTTACACTGACTTGCAAGATTCTTCAGTCTGGAAATTGATAAATATGTTCATTTTTAGAAATCTCATATTTTTTGGCTGGATACAGTGGCTCATGCCTGTAATCCCAGCACTTTGGGAGGCAGAGGCGGACAGATCACTTGAGGTCAGGAGTTCAAGACCAGCTTGGCCAACATGGTGAAACCTCATCTCTACTAAAAAATACAAAAATTAGCCAGGCGTGGTGACACGCACCTGTAATCCCAGCTACTTGGGATGCTGAGGCAGGAGAATCGCTTGAGCCTGGCAGGCAAAGGTTGCAGTGAGCCAAGATCATGCCACTGCATGCCAACCTGGGCGACAGAGCTAGACTTCATCTAAAAAAAAAAAAAAGAAATCTCTTATTTTAAATAAGTGTTTAAGGTTTGACTTATTTAATAGAAATTATAAAAGATGATAGAATCCCATGTATATTTACAAATGAGGAAGGGGATCACCTAGATATTTTTAACTACCTAAAGTAAAACTGGAAGAAATTTCTTTTGAAGTAGTATTTTCAACTCTTTTCATTGAAATTTTTTTTATTTTTTGCATTTAGGCTGGAGGCAAAGCTGGAAAGGACAGTGGGAAGGCCAAGGCTAAGGCAGTATCTCGCTCACAGAGAGCTGGGCTACAGGTAATGAATTCATGCTGTCATTACATTATTATTTTCTTTACTGTTGTAATTTATGTCCTATAAATGTTTTATTCGTCACAAAAATCTACTTGTATTACTGCAGGCTTTTTTTTTTTTTGAGACAAAGTCTTGTTCTGTTGCCAGGCTGGAGTGCAGTGGCACAATGTCAGCTCACTGCAACCTCCACCTCCCAGATTCAAGCGATTCTCCTGCCTCAGCCTCCCGAGTAGCTGAGATTACAGGTGCCCACCACCAGGCCCAGCCAGTTTTTGTATTTTTAGTAGGGGTTTCACCACGTTGGCCAGGATGATCTCGATCTCTTGACCTCATGATTCACCAGCCTTGGCCTCCCAAAATGCTGGGATTACAGATGTGAGCCACCACACCTGGCCAACTACAGACTTTTAATAATGAGATTGCTTGGTCAATACCTAAGTCATAAAGTTATAAATTGTATCATATTGAAATAAGTAAGCTGTGGTTTTTCTTTTGAAGATGTTTGTAATGTTTTATTAACTGTCAGGATGAGATACAATTTGAGGGGTCAGTGATGAACTATCTATTCATCCTCTGAATATTTCCCTTAATACCCTCAGTTTTAAACTGAGTAATATACTCAAAACCACTAAATATTTTCAAACTTCGTATATTTGAATTATTGTATATTTACCCCACAAGTCAAAATTTTCTAGGTGAGTTAGAATTACCTATAAGTGGTGCCGGGCACGGTGGCTCACACCTGTAATCCCAGCAAGCACTTTGGGAGGCCGAGGCGGGCAGATCACAAGGTCGGGAGTTCAAGAATATCCTAGCCAACATGATGAAACCCCTGTCTCTACTAAAAATACAAAAATTAGCCATGCGTGGTGGCACATGCCTATAATCCAAGCTACTCAGGAGGCTGAGGCAGGAGAATTCCTTGAACCCGGGAGGCAGACGTTGCAGTGAGCCAAGATCACGCCACTGTACTCCAGCCTGGCGACAAGAGGGATACTATGTCTTGAAAAAAAAAAAAGAATTACCTATAAGAAACACTTCTATCTTTTTTTTTTTTTTTTTTTTTTTCCCAAGACAGAGTCTTGCTTTGTTGTCCAGGCTGGAGTGCAGTGGCTTGATCTCGGCTCACTGCAACCTCCACCTCCCAGGTTCAAGCAATTCTCCTGCCTCAGCCTCCTGAGTAGCTGGGATTACAGGTGTGCGCCACCACCCCTGGTAATTTTTATATTTTTACTAGAGATGAGGTTACAGACGTGCGCCACCGTGCCCAGTTGAAAAACACTTTTAATCAGGAAACTTGGAAGGCCAAACTGTAAACTGTTAACCTCTTGGCAGTGGTAAGCTATTGCGAGTTTGAGCAAGAGTACAACATGATCCAGATGATACCAAAAGAAGGGGGATGGGAACTTATGTTGATGGGCACTTTATGTATTTTAGTTCACCATATGTATTCCCAATTAGAATTTGTTTTGAGGCCTACCTAATTTGAAGTAGAAAATGAAAGGCCAAGCGAGATTATTGCAGTGGCTTAGGAATAAAGTAATGTACTTTAATGGGAAGGAGTAGAAAGCATGTGTGTGCAGAAAATAGGGAAGAGGTATAAAGTTGAGAGGAAGTCAAAGGTTTCTCCAAGGCTTAGAACCTAAGGAACAGAGGAGTTTGTAGTAGGGGCAAGTTATGAGGTAAATTTAAATGGAGTCATTTTGAAGTTCACTAAAACATCCATGTGAAAATGTCCAGAGGTTGGAAACATGAGTTCAGCTTTCTTTTTTTGTTGTTTTCTTTTTCTTTTTCTTTTTTTTTAAGACAGAGTCTCACTCTGTTGCCAGGATGGAGTGCAGTGGCACGATCTCAGCTCACTGCAGCCTTCACGTCCCAAGTTCAAGCAATTCCCTGCCTCAGCCTCCCGAGTAGCTGGGACTATAGACACACGCCACCACACCCAGCTAATTTTTTGTATTTTAGTAGAGACAGGATTTCATCGTGTTGTCCAGGATGGTCTCAATCCCCTGACCTCGTGATCCACCTGCTTTGGCCTCCCAAAGTATTGGGATTACAGGTGTGAGCCACTGTGCCTGGCGAGTTCAGCTTTCTAAGAGAGGTGATAGAATTAGGAATTTGAAATCATTTATGTAAAATTGACGATTTATGTTAACAGATGAGTTTCCTAACCTAAGAGAATGAGAAAGGAGCACAAGGACATTGGTGGACCCCTCAAAAACTTTGAGAAAGAAAAGGCTGAGGAGTAGTCAGAGTTGGTATGAGAACTCTGAATTCTAAGAAGAAATGTTTTTGAGGTCCTATTGTGTACCATACAACGTACTGGTTACTAAGGATGCAAAGGAAAAGAAGACATAAATCTTGCTCTTAAGAAACTTTTGGTCACTTAGAGACAAAATATAAATCCAAAAAAAAAAATTGCTTGTTTTTCTTAAGGAAGTAAAATGTCACTGCTGGCCCTCAGGGTAGTGTTTAACAGAAGCCAGGTTTGGGTTGGGAGAAATGGATGACAAGAAAGTAAGGGTTTCAGGATTTGTTTCTTAAATTCTGTCTTTGGAAAGAAGATATCTAGACTGTAACTATAAGCAGTTTTCATAGATTGTGAAGTTTTCAGTAAAGTCTGTAGAAGGAAAGAAACCAATGAAAAGGATGTAATTGTAGCTGTTGAAATAATGGAGCAGTGAAGGGATGAGGAAGGCATGTAAGAAAGGGCACAGACAGGTACTGTCTCACATACAGCAGTGGCTCACACACTGTAATCCCAGCACTTTGGGAGGCCTAGGCAGGTGGATCACTTGAGGTCAGGAGTTCAAGACCAGCCTGGCCAACATGGAGAAACCCCATCTCTACTACAAAACGGCCGGGCGTCGTGGCACGCACTTGTAATCCCACCTACTCAGGGCGCTAAGGCAGGAGAATCGCTTGAACCCAGGAGGTAGAGGTTGCAGTGACCCAAGATCGCACCACTTCCCTCCAGCCTGGGCGACAGAGTAAGACTCTGTCTCAATAAAATAATAATAATGATAATAATAAAGAAAGGGCACTTTGTTCTCTAGTGGAAAAAGAAAAATAAGTTATATAAAAAAAAGGGCACAGACAAATGGGATTAGGATACTTTGAAATGAGAAAGTACCCTCTTTTTCAGAAAGAAAGAATCACAGAATAGTATTGATTTTTCTTAACTGTCAGATCACCTCTTCAAACTGAAGAAAGAACAGTTAAGATCTGAGGAAGATAGTGGAGATTCAAAGTTGCATGTGGCTATTATGTGAAGAAATTAACTAGATAGGAATTTGATCAATTGGGTCATGTGGAATGTACAGTTGATGACAGCACAGCATGATTTTTCTTTATTTTAGAGTGATATTCTCCATATTATGCAGAGTTTAAAGATTTGGGACTGATTACCAGGACATAGACACAGGCCCTGGAAACTGTTAATTGCCTAATAGGTTTGGCTTCTGATACCTGTGATCAAGTTTTTATTACTTCATGCTTACTTATATTGTTCAGCCTTTGATTATGCTCCGTGCAATGTTAAGACTCTGCAGTGCTTCCCACTAATACATCTCTCTTTTAGTTTCCTGTTGGCCGCATCCACAGACACTTGAAGACTCGCACCACAAGCCATGGAAGGGTGGGTGCCACTGCTGCCGTATACAGTGCTGCGATTCTGGAGTACCTCACTGCTGAGGTTTGTATAGTAATGTCTTCTATATGGCAGTCCAGAAGGTTCACTAGCCTAAGTGACAGAAACCCATGGAATATATTTGAAAAAAGACATATATGCTCATTGGGGTTTGTTTTGTTTATTTTGAGATGGAGCTTCACTCTTGTTGCCCAGGCTAGAGTGCAGGCCAGTCTCAGCTCATGGCAACCTCTGCCTCCTGGGTTCAAGCAATTCTCCTACCTCAGTGATTCTCCTGCCTTAGCCTCCTGAGGCTAAGTAGCTGGAAACACAGGTGTGCACCACCATGCCCAGCTAATTGTTGTATTTATAATAGAGATGGTGTTTCACCATGTTGGCCAGACTGGTCTCAAACTCCTGACCTCAGGTGATCCACCTGCCTTGGCCTTCCAGTGCTGAGAGGGTTATAGGCTTGAGCCACCACTCCCAGTCTCATTGTTTTTTTTTTAATAGCAGTTTGAGATACATCTTGTCAGCTATTACCCAATGCCAATGTAAAAGAACTTTAGTGTACTTGTTTTTAAAGCTAAGCAAGGGGCTGGGTGTGGTGTTTCACACCTGTAATGCCAGCACTTTGGGAGGCTCAGGTGGGTAGATTGCACACTTAAGTTCCGGAGTTCCAGACCAGGCTGAGTGACAGAGCAAGACCTTGTCTCAAAATAAAAATTTTTTAAAAGTTAAGCTAAGGCCAGCAATCTCTTTTATTTTTATTTATTTATTTATTTTGAGACTTGGTCTCACTCTGTCACCCAGGCTGGAGTACAGTGGCATGATCATAGCTCACTGTAACCTCAAACCTAGGTTCAAGGGATTCTCCTGCCTCAGCCTCCCTAGTACCTGTGACTACCCACCACACCTGGCTAAATTTTTTTCTGTTTGTTTTGTTTTGAGACAGTCTTGCTCTGTCACGTAGGCTGGAGTGCAGTGGCGGAATCTTGGCTCACTGCAGCCTCCGCCTCTTGGTTTCAAGTGATTCTCCTGCCTCAGCCTCCCGAGTAGCTGGGATTACAGGCTACTGTCCGGCTAATTTTTGTATTTCTAGTAGAGATGGGGTTTCATCATGTTGGCCAGGTTGGTCTGGAACTCTTGAACTCAGGTGATCCACCCACCTCAGCCTCCCAAGGTTCTGGGATTACAGGCATGAGCCATTGCACCCAGTGCTAATTTTTTAGTTTTTATTTTTTTGTGAAGACAGGGGCTCCCTATGTTGCCCAGGCTGGTCTCTAACTCCTGGCCTCAAGTGGTCCTCCCAAGGTGCTGGGATTACAGGCATAAGTCACCATACCCCAGTAAACTCTGAAGTATGTATGTGATCAGTAGACAGTATTTATGAAGTTACAGCATAGTGTTTTAATTTATGAAGATTTGGGGTGAGATAGTCTTGCCAGTGTGATGATATATAAGAATCACAAATAAGACATTAGAAGTGAAAGACTTCATCTGTCCTTCTGGTTCTCTGCACGTTTATACATACAAAATTGCTCTATCTTACTTAGTTTGAAATTTCAGGAAGATAAGTCAATTGGGCAAGAGTTCTTAATTCTTGAGTCATGGACCACCACTTTCCCTATCTTTACTCCTAACAAAACACTGGGAAGTCAGGAAACTTCAACTACATTCCAGGCTGGGGAAGTAATTTGAGTAACAAGTAGGTCAAGTGGTAGACACATTCATGATTCTGGTAGAAACAGAGAGGTCTTAACTTGGGGAAGATGTGATTGGGAGCTAGGCGGGGGAATTTAGCTTTAGATCGTATGTCAGTTATCATTGCTGTCATTTATTTCATTAATCTGACCAAGTCGTCTGTGTCCCATTGGGGATTTAACATTGAATTATAAATAGTTTCAACTTTGCTGTGTCATAATCAAGGGGTGTTTTGGGTTTTTTGGTTTTGAGACAAGGTCTCTGTCTCCCAGGCTGGAATGCAGTGGCATGATCTCAGCCCATTGCAGCCTCCACCTTTTGGGTTCCAGAATTCTCTCACCTCAGCCTCCAGAGTAGCTGGGGCTACTTGTGTGCACCACCACATCTGGCTAATTTTTGTTCTTTTCTTTTTTTTTTCCCCAAGACAAGAGTCTTTGAAGTGGCGCAATCTCAGCTCACTACAACCTCTGCCTCCCGGTTTCAAGCAATTCTCCTGTCTCAGCCTCCCGAGTAGCTGGGATTACAGGGGTGCACCACCATGCCTGGCTAATTTTTATATTTTTCATAGAGATGGCATTTCACCATGTTGTCCAGGCTGGTCTTGAGCTCCTGACCTTAGCCTGATCTGCCCACCTCTGCCTCCCAAAGTGCTGGGATTACAGGTATGAGCTACCGCGCCCAGCAATTTTTGTTATTTTCTTGTAGAGATGGAGTTTTGCAATGTTGGCCAGGCTGGTCTCAAACTCCTGACCTCAAGTGATCTGCCACCTCAGCCTCCCAAAGTGCTGGGATTACAGGCATGAGCCGCTGTGCCTGGCCTCTTTTTATTTTTGAAAAATTAAAAAAAAATTTTAGATACATTTTAAAACTTTTGTAAAAGCATTAAGAAATAAATTTCAGCTATTAAGGTTTGTACAGAAATAGACTACATGTGGATATATTAAAATACATGACTTTGGCTGGGTGTGGTGGCTTACATTCAGCATTCTGGTTCACAGTGTTCAAGCCCCATCTAAGCTCCCCCTGCTTTTGTTAAATCTTTGGAAACTTTGGTTAAAATTTTTTAAGTTGGCTGGGCGCGGTGGCTCACACCTGTAATCCCAGCACTTTGGGAGGCTGAGGCGGGTGGATCACGAGGTCAAGAGATCGAGACCATCCTGGCCAACATGGTGAAACCCTGTCTCTCCTAAAAATACAAAAAAATTAGCTGGGCATGGTGGCACACGCCTGTAGTCCCAGCTACTCGGGAGGCTGAAGCAGGAGAATTGCTTGAACCTGGGAGGTGGAGGTTGCAGTGAGCCGAGGTCGCACCACTGCACTCCAGCCTAGTGCTTGGTGACAGAGTGAGACTCTGTCTCAAAAAAAAAAAAATTTTTAAAGTTAATGCAGTGGCTCATGCCTGTAATCCCAGCACTGTGGGAGGTTAAGGCAGGCAGATTGAGTTTAGGAGTTCCAGACCAGCTTGGACAACATGGCAAAACCCCATCTCTACAAAAACTTAACCAGATGTGATAGTGTGCACCTGTAGTCCCAGCTACTCGGGAGGCTGAGGTGTGAGGTTCACCTGAGCCCAGGAGGTTGAGGCTACAGTGAGCCATGATTGCACCACTGTACTCCAGCCTGCATGACAGTGAGACCATGTCTAAAAAAAAATTTTTTTAATTAGGTTAAGATTAGACAGTGAGTGTGAGTGTGTGTGTGTGTGTGTGTGCGCGCGCGCAGTCAACTTTGTTTTTGTTTGTTTTGAGATGGAGTCTTGCTCTGTCACCCAGGCTGGAGTGCAGTGGCACAATCTCAGCCGAGTAGCTGGGATTACAGGTGTGTGCCACCACACCTGGCTGATTTTTGTATTTTATAGTAGAGAGAGGGTTTCACCATATTGGCCAGGCTGGTCTCGAACTCTTGACCTCAGGTGATCCACCCTCCTTGGCCTCCCAAAGTGCTGGGATAACAGGCGTGAGCCACCGCGCCCAACCAACGTATTTTTTCAGATACTTAAATTTGGACTTTTAACCTTTAGTAGAGGTAAAATACTGAAATCTAAGCCAGGACCCTTGAGATCATGGGTAATCACTTTTCAGCCTTTGCTTTGCACTAAAATCCCTTGGGGAGAGCTCTTTAAAAAACGCTACTGCAGAGCCTTATCCCAGGCAGTCGGAGACCTAGGAGAGAATGGGGTAGGGTACTGGTGATTTTAAAGTTCAGCAGTTGATTCTGATGTATACCCAGGTTTATCACTGCTCTATTTAAAATGAGGAGTCTACTTGGGAGGCTGAGGCAGGAGGATTGCTTAAGCCCAGGAGGTCAGAGGCTGCAGCAATGAGATACGATCTTACCACTGCACTCCAGCCTGGGTGGCAGAACAAGACCCTGTCTCAGTCAATCCAAAATACAAAAATTGAGCAAACAAAACAAAAAAACTCTGGAATTACTTTTGTATTACTTTCATCAAAGTTTAAATAGACAGCCAGGACTTTGAAATTTCTGTAGTTGAAAATCCCCACTATAGAATAAAAGCCTGCTTCTAACTTGTAAATAGTAAAAATTATAGGTGTTTTTTTGTTTTGTTTTGTTTTTTGTTTTGAGACATAGTCTTTCTCTGTTGCCCAGGTTGGAGTACAGTAGCACAAACACAGCTCACTGCAACCTCCACCTCCTGGGTTCAAGTAATCCTCCCACCTCAGCCCCTCAAATAGCTAGAGACTGTAGGCATGTACCCCCATACATTTTTTTTTTTTTTTTTTTTTTTTTTTAGAGACTTGGTTTTCCTATGTTACCCAGGCTGGTGTCAAACTCCTGGACTCAAGCAGTCCCCCCGTTTCGGCCCCTCAAAGTGCTGGGATTACAGGTGTGAGCCACTGGGCTCAGCAAAAGTTGTTTTAAATTACATTTGAGGCTGGGCTCAGTGGCTCATGCCTGTAATCCCAGCACTTTAGGAGCCCAAAGTGGGCAGATCACTTGAGCTGAAGAGTTCAAGACCAGCCTGGCCAACATGGTGAGACCCCGTCTCTACTAAAAATACAAAAAAATTAGTCTGGCATATTAGCATGCACCTGTAGTTCCAGCTACTTGGGAGGCCGAGGTAGGAGAATCGCTTGAACCCAGGAGGTGAAAGTTACAGTGAGCTGAGATTGCAGTACTACACTCTAGCCTGGGCCACACAGCGAGACTCCGTCTCAGAAAAAAACAAGAAATTATTTCAAATTACATTTTAGACAGAGTGTGATGGTCCACACCTGTAACCCCAGCACTTTGAGAGGCTGAAGTAGGAGTATCACTTGAGGCCAGGGGTTTGACACCAATCCTGGCAATGTAGTGAGATCCCATCTCTTTTATTTTAAAAAAAATTTTTTAAATATCTTTTCTAACTTCTAAAAGTATTAAGAAAGACATTTTGGCTATTAAACGTTATAAAAAAAAATAGATTACAAGTATATATTAAAATATGTGACTTTGGCTGGGCGTGGTGGCTTACACTTGTAATCCCAGCACTTTGGGAGGCCCAGGTGGGCAGATCATTTCAGCCCAGGAGTCTGAGACCAGCCTGGGCAACGTGGGGAAACCTCATCTCTAAAAAAAAATTTTTTAAAATTAACCAGGTGCACTTGTGGTCCCAGCAACTCAGGAGGCTGAGGCAGGAGAATAACCCTGAACCTAGGAGATCAAGGCTGCAGTAAGCCAAGATCACACCACTGCACTCCAGCCTAGGCCTGGAGTGAGACCTTGTCTCAAAAAAAAAAAAAAAAAAAAAAAGACTTTTCTAAATGTTCACATCTAGCATCTTGGCTAAGGGATAATATCTCTTGTCCTTATCTTTATATGTATATTTCTTGTCTACTACATAGAAGTAGGTTTTTGCTCAAGTTTCTGTGTCTGTTACAGAGAATGAATAAAGAGGTTAAATGAATTAAAGAGTTTTATAAAAGCATTATAGAAATACAGGAAAGAAAAATGTATTAGCAGTTTATATATTGTGTTTGTGTTTTATATGTACAAATAAATGCTAAGTGAAGTATTTAGGATACTTGGTCCTTCATTTGATGTGCTAATCATGGATGCTTTGTAGGTACTGGAGCTGGCAGGTAATGCTTCTAAGGATCTCAAAGTAAAGCGTATCACTCCGCGTCACTTGCAGCTTGCAATCCGTGGTGATGAAGAGTTGGATTCTCTTATCAAGGCTACCATAGCTGGGGGTGGTATGTATTACTACTTAAGCCTTAATTCTTATTGGTCTTTCTGACTAATATATCGTTCAGATCAATGGCACAGCACATTTGATTAGTTAACTAGAAAGCATATAAACTTTAATTTCATAAGTGTTAAATCTATAACAGTTCTAGGCTTCTTTTCGTAATGATCTGAATAAATATTCCTCCTTGTAGCCATATATAATGCTATTTTTATTTTAGCCAGTTCTTTGTCTAAATTTCATATGATACTTAAAACCTGATGTTTAACATATTTCCCATACCTTTTTAACTGTGTTTGAAAAATGACTTGGAGAAATTGTGTAACATACACTGGAAAGGGTTGAAATAAATACACTTGAAAAGTGGGTCAGGATCAGTGAAAGTGAGAGGTAAGTTGGTGGTTTTTTATCTTGTTTGGATAAACTTCAAAGAAACTCATGAAAGCTGTGGTTACAGCTGGGTATGGTGGCTCACACCCGTAATCTCAGCACTTTGGGAGACTGAGAGGCGGGCGGACCACTTGAGGTAAGAAGTTCAAGACCAGCCTGGCCAATGTGAGGAAACCCCATCTCTACTAAAAATACAAAAATTAGCCGGACATGGTGGCATATGCCTGTAATCCCAGCTACTCAGGAGGCTGAGGCATGAGAATAATTTGAACCCAGGAGACAGAGGTTGGAGTGAGCCAAGATTGCACCACTGCACCCCAGCATGGGCAACAGAGCAAGACTTTGTCTCAAAAAAAAAAAAAAAATGCTGTGGTTACTCTTCTCGAAAAATGCACAGAAAGTCACACAATTTTACATACGGTTTTAAAGAGTTCACAGACCCCTTGGGGGGTAACCACTGGTATAGATAGTTTAACTATCAGAATATGAAAAGGGGCTTAAGTAAATTTCATTTTTTGTATAATTACATTTTTTTTACTTGAGGCAAAAGCTAAAAATTTTTAATAATAACTTTTTAAAATTTCATTCTAGGTGTGATCCCTCACATCCACAAATCTCTGATTGGAAAGAAGGGACAGCAGAAAACTGCTTAGAGGGTTGCTTTAACCAACCCTCTTCCTCCCCGTCATTGTACTGTAACTGGGACAGAAGAAATAATATGTGGAATTTTTAACAACAGTTAAATGGAAAAGCATAGACAATTACTGTAGACATGATAAAAGAAACATTTGTATGTTCTTAGACTGAAGTTTGATAAAAGTACCTTTTCATGTGGTGACTGTGTGTGTTGATTGACTAGGTTTCTCCCATGTGTTTATACCAAAACGGAATTGATAAACCATTTTTTACAAAATTAATTCGTCTCAAAACTGTTCTGTTCATGATGTATTGGAAATATTTTGCTCAGACTTTAAAATATTTTAAATATCAGATTGGTTATTTGAGTAATCTTAGAACAGAAATTGGGAATATAGCTTTCCAATGATTGATACAGTGGTATATTGACTCTTAGATGCTATTGATCTGTAGCACCATTTTTTACAAACCGCTAAGAAAAAAACTTGCGGATTAAGTCATGATATGCCATCGATTATGAGACATCCCAATTTGAGAGATGTTCGAGTATGGAAAAGTGTGCATTTATGACTGAAATGGTAGTGGAATTATTTGAATTCTACACCGAGCACTCACCATGTGCCAGGCCCTTTGCTGAGTGCTCTACTGACCAATAAATTTTATTCCCCCCATATCACAGATGTGGAGCCTAAGGCTCACAGAAATGGTACGACATGCCAAAAAACATTCAACTAGTAGATAGAAAATGACAGGGCTAGGATTCAAACCTAGATTTGGCTGACTCCAGAATATACAGTTTTACCTGGAATTGATGTTCAGTTTATCAAAAGTTTCTCCTTTTGGTTTAAAATCCCAATTTTTGGCCAAGTGCGGTGTCTTATGCCTGTATAATCCCAGCACTTTGGGAGACTGAGGTGGGTGGATCACTTGAGGTCAGGAGTTGGAGAGCAGCCTGACCAACATGGTAAAGCCCCATCTCTACTGAAAATACAAAAATTAGCCAGGCATGGTGGTACATGCATGTAGTCCCAGCTACTTGGGGCATGGAGGCACAAGAATCACTTGAACCCAGGAGGTGGAGGTTGCAGTAAGCTAAGGTCATGTCATTGCACTCCAGCCTGGGTGACAGAGTGAGACTGTGTCAAAAAAATAAAATTCCAACTTTTAGTGACAATAACATTCAGCAATTTGTGCAATCTTTTAAAAATTATTTTTCTTTGTCAGTTTCTAAGAAACTATTTTTGTTTTGAGACAGGGTCTTGCTGTGTTGCCCAGGCTTGAGTGCAGTGATGTGATCCTGGCTGACTACCCTCCACCTCTCAGGCCAAAGCAATCCTCTTACCTCAGCCCTGCAAGTAGCTGGGACCACAGGCACACACCATGATACCTGGCTAATTTTTTTTATTTATATAGAAACGGGTCTCCCTATGTTTCCCAGGTTGATATTGAACTCCTGGCTCAAGCCATCCTGCCACCTTGGCCTCCCAAAGTACTGGGATTTCAGGTGTGAGCCACTATGCCCTGCCCTTAAGTACTGTTACTTGAGTTAATGTACTAGTTAATTGACCCTTAGAAAATTATATTTTTCTGCTTGCAAGTCTTCATTAAAGAAGGAAATTTTTAAATGTTTTATAATGCTATCCAAACTCATTTTTAAAAACATTTTATTATGGAAATTTTCACAAATACACAAAAAGAGTAGCAGAATGAAGCCCTGTGTACCCATCCTCCCAACTTCAGCAGCTGTCCTGTGGTCAGTTGTTTACCTGCATCCCCACCTCTCGTCTGCCCCAACTCACAGGGATCAGTTTAAGTCCTATTACAGGCATAGTATTTTCATGTCTATGTGATCAGAGACACATTCAAATATAACTCTGAAGATAGGGTTCTTTTTAGAACATAACCACAGTACCATTATGTAAGTCTGCTAGAACTTTTCTTTGATGCCAAGTACCAGTCAATATTCAAATTTCTGATTGTCTCGTAAGTTTTTTTAATAGTTGGTTTGTTTGAATCAAGATCCAGACAAAATCTAGATCTTGTATTTTGTTATTATAATCTATAGTTTTAGCTTTCTTTTTCTTGCAATTTAATTTTTGAAGAAACAAGTTGTTTGTCCTATAGAATTGTCCCTCTGGATTTTACTGAATGCATCCTAATGGGATCATTTACACCTTTTCTGTCCCCTATATGTTCTATAAACTAGCTGGTCGAGAGGGCTTTTGCTTTTTCACAAAAATTATTCATAGGTGATACCTCCTCCCTGTTGTATCACATAACAGCACATAATGTCTCTCATCTTGTAACTTAAGATTGATAGTGGGTTTGGATGCAGCCAGCCCACTTCATTTATTATAAAAATTCTCTATCAGCTTTTCCCCTGATGAATTTAGCCACCATTAATGATATTTGCCCAGATCTGGGATTCCATTAGGTGTCGCCAGCTGGTGATATCTTGTAATTCCTTCTGCATCTATTAGCTAGAATCTTATAAAGAACTTTTGCTCATTAATTCACAAGGCAGGATAAAATAGAAATTTCAAATTCCAATTGAATTATCTGGGCACCCATTTTGAAGTTTCTGTATTGAGAGGCCTACAGTAAAAGTAGCAATAGAAAGCTGATTTTAAAAAAAAGGGGGGGTGGTGCGCAAAATAGAATTTCCTTTGGCTGAATCACTTGTTTCAGGGCAATTTTTACTAGAGATTTAGAGATTATTGCTTCAAATGTTTAATTCATCTTGGTAGTATAGTTACTTGACTACATAATTTCTTCCCAAGGTTATATTTTTGTTTCATTTTCTAACAATGCAGAAATAGAACAACTAGGCCATGTACTCTGGGCCTAGCTCTCGCAGTTATGATCAGTCTTGCTTCATTTGTACTGAACTCCACGAGTTATTTTAAAGCTTCTGGCTATCATATCCCTTCATGTATAATACCTTAATACATGTCTAAAAGACAGCTTTTATTTTAAAGTTCGTTTTTTTTTCCAGAGTCTTGCTCTGTTGCCCAGGCTGGTGTGCAGGGCACGATTTCAGCTCACAGTAGCCTCCACCCTCCCAGGTTCAAGTGATTCTTCTGCTTCAGTGTCCTGAGTAGCTGTGATTGCAGGCACTTGCCACCATGCCTGGCTAATATTTGTTTTTGTTTTGAAACAGAATCTCACTCTGTTGCCCAAGCTGGAGTGCGATATCCTAATCTTGGCTTACTGCAACCTCCTCCTGTCCTGCCTCCGCCTCCCAGGCAGCTGGGTCTACAGACATGTGCCACTATGCCCAACTAATTTCTGTCACCAGACTGGAGTGCAGTGGTGCAATCAGCTCACCACAACCTTTGCCTCCCAGATTTAAGTGATTCCACTGCCTCAGCCTCCCGAGTAGCTGGGGCTACAGGTGTGCGCCACCACGCCTGGCTGATTTTTTTGTGTTTTTATTAGAGATGGGGTTTCACCATGTTAGCCAGGCTGGTCTCGAACTCCTGACATCACGTGATCCACCCACCTCAGCCTCCCAAAGTGCAGGGTTTACAGGTATGACTCACCTTGCCCAGCTAATTTTTGTGGGAATTTTTGTTTGTTTTTTTGTAGCAATGGGGTTTCACCATGTTGGCCAGGCTGGCCTCAAACTCCTGACCTCAAGTTTTCCACCCACCTCAGCCTCCCAAAGTGCTGAGATTACAGGCATGAGCCACCACGCCCAGCCTAAAAAGTATTTCTTTTTTCTTTTTTTTTTAAAGATGGGGTTTCACCATGATGGCCAGGCTGGTCTTGAACTCCTGACCTTAGGTGATCCACCCACCTCGGCCTCCCAAAGTGCTAGGATTATAGGCGTGAGCCACCACGCCCGGCCAAAAGTATTTCTTATAATTAAAAACAACCAGTCTAACTAGTGTAGCACCTAAAATTTTTTTCTGAATAATTTCAGATCTTATTTTAGATAGTACAACACAGAGAAGTGCAATGGCACTTAAACAGAAGTTTTTTTGTTTGTTTGTTTGTTTTTAATAGAAGGTGTTAGAACTTGAACTAGACCTAGTTTTCATTTGGGAAGAGTCCAGTGAGGAAACAACACAAATAAGATCTTGAGAATGAAGAATGGTATTTATATAGGGAGTTGTAACAAATGGCCTGGAGAGTATCTGACTCTTGATGAAATATTGAATGAGAAATGTGACTCACTTTGGTGCATATGGTTGAATTTATTATGATGCTTCTGACCTTTTTTTATGAAAATTTTCAAACATGCAAAAAAGTTACAGGAGTTATCCAGTGAATAATTCTTACACTCACCACCTAGATCTACAATTAACATTTTACTTGTTTTATCACATAGCTCATCTGTGAGGTGGCCCTTAATTGCCTGCTGTTTTTATTCTCAATGTGTCCTGTTATTTCTTGTAAGAGAAGAGGTGTTCTTAGAGGATGTGATTGTATTAGGTGACTGCAAGGTTTTGGTGATACAGTGAAACAAGATTCTACTGGGATATGTGCTGAGCTGAACCAAGGAACTGCTTGAATGTGCTGAGCAAGGACATTTGCTTCTCAGAGATGTGAATTCAATTTTAAGCAAGATTCTTGATCTGCTTCAGAGCAGCTTTGATTTAAAGTAATTTCAGAGCACTCTTCCGTACATATGAGTAATTGCTGAATGTGTAAAATGTTCTATTTATTTTTGGCCCTTTGGATAAACCGTGTTGCTACAGTATTGGTCCACACTACCATCCTGAGTGAAGACTTAGTAATGTCTGGGTATCTCCATGCAGTGGAAAGGATGAGAACCTGGGAGTGGAAGGGTTATAGTTAGTGTCCACTTCTCGATTTTTGTTTCATAAGGAGTTCTGAGTGGGGTAACCTGAAATGTGTAACAGTTGAAGACCATCCCATTCCTATCCTGAATAAAAATAGGCTTTTCCACAATTTTCTACCAGTTAACTAGCTTTTTTTTTTTTTTTTTTTTTTTTTTGAGACAGAGTCTCACTTGTCACCGAGGCTGGAGTGCAATGGCACAATCTTGGCTCACTATAACCTCTGCGTCCTAGGTTCAAGCGATCCTCCTGCCTCAGCCTCCCGAGTAGCTGGGATTACAGGTGCATGCCACCACGCCCGGCTAAATTTTGTCTTTTTAATAGAGATGGGGTTTCACTATTTTGGCCAGGCTGGTCTTAAACTCCTGCAGGTGATCCAAAGTGCTAAGCCTCCCAAAGTGCTGGGATTACAGGAATGAGCCACCAGGCCCAGCCAACTAGCATTTCTTAAGATGCAAATACATGGTGGTAATTTATATTTTGAGTGAGGTCCAATCCAGCTGCTGTAACTGCTTGGACATTTGGCAGAGGACAGAGTACTGTAAAACTTTTTTGAAGGGAGAGGGCATTTTGCTGTAGATATACAAGAGAGGTTCCAGGAGGGGGTGATAGGCAGAATTTTGGTCCTCATCACTTTCCCTGCCCAGTGTTATGCCTGTGCATGTGTTACATTATGTGGCAAAATGGACTTTGCAGATGTAATTAAAATTTCTAAAATAGAGATATCCTGGATTACCTGAGGGAACCCAATGTAATTACATGAACCCTTAAAAATGGAAGAGGATACAGGAGTCCGATTCAAAGGAAGGCCCAAGGTGCCACTGCTGACTTGAAGTTAGGGGGGCCATGTGGAAATCAAGAGAAGGAAGTGAATCCTGCCAACAACCAGTGAGCTTGGAAGAGCACCTTGAGGCACAGATGGGAATCTTAGCCTTACCTGGTGCCTTGATTTTAGCCTGGTAAGACCCTGAGCATAGAAATTTGCTGTGCTCTGCCACACTTCTCACCTACAGAAACTTGGTTTAAAGCCACTTTTGTAATAATTTGTTATAGCAGCAATAGAAAACTAGTAGAGGAGTACATGCAGGATTTGTGGGCTTTAGGCCCCTGAGGGTAGAGATGTTTGACTTGCTACAAGTAGAGAGCAGTGGAGAGTTGGGCTTTGTAACTCTCAAGGGTGATTATAGTGCTGGAGTCTGATCCACCTGGGTTCAGATCTTTGTTGGCCAGTCCCTGGCTGTGTGACTTCACTGCTTTAAGCCTCTGTCTTCATCCCTAAAGTGGAGATGATAGTACCTACCTCACTCTGATCTCTGAATGAGAATACATGTAAGACACTTAGCACAGTTCCTGGTGCCCATAGAGCTCTAAGATCTCCTGAAAGTACCATGGCCCCTTTTGTTTTTCAGTCAAGATTTCTAAGTCGTTATTACCAGAGGTTCAGTGAGAACATGGGCAGGGTAAACTCAAAACGGAGAACATGAAAACTGAAACTCTGAGGCCAGTTGCTTGGGAAGACTGCTGCAGGAAGTACCAAAGTCATTAAGAATCAGTAGTGATAAATAATGTGTGAATCCATTAGAGTGTTGAGAAGCAGTCCTGTGACATTTCAGAAAAATGTGTATCTCAGACACAGCTGTATGTATCCATATTCCCAAGTTGAAAGAGCATCACAGGGCATAGTTTCATGAAAGCTTCAAAAAACATACTAATTGCTGGTAATATGTAAACAAAAAATAGCCATGTTAAAATAAGAGTGCCTGACAATTAGCTCTGTTCACCTTGTCTCCTAGCTGTAAGCACCCTAGATTCAAAAGGTGCACCTAGAAAACTACATTACTATGTATGTTATAGACTTTTGAAATGGATACATGAAAATTAGTGAAATCAGAATGTGAACTTTTCGTCTGCCAAAGATCTGTATTTTACAGGTGATACAGGGGCCCCATGAGCTTCATGGTTACATCTGTACAGAGCAGGCCCTCCTTTCAGGAGCTGGTCTCGAGAGAGCAAAGGGGTCAGTTCCCTAAATGGTAGCTGAGACAGTCCTCCTTGGCGGCATGGCCCTGTTTCCTGTTGATGTGGTGACAGTTGGAGAGTCCATTTTTTTTTCTTGCCCACCTGCAGCTGTCTTGATTGAGTTTTAGGAGAATCAAATTTTTACCAGAATTTCTGAATATCATCTCTGATTAATGATTACACAAAAGCTTTTAAATTTTTAAAAAATATTTCTAATTCTATAAATAAACTCTGCAGTTGCATATTCTTCAGAGAAGCCCAGTTAAGACAAACAGCTCTCTACCCAATCCTTACTTCGCTGAGAAGATACAGGCCTGCCCACTCGCTTCCACATACTCTTTATGAGGAGTCCTTTATTCCTGGGTGTTTCCTGTTCTTTGGACCTTTAGGAACTAGCCTCCACAGATGCTGATAGTCTTAGAGTCCCAAATACTGTGTAACATGTTAAAGTAGTCTCCAAAGAATAGTTCTTTGGCAATAGCTCAGTCTGGACTTAGTATGTACTTTTGAAAATAAAACTGCTCCTTTTTAAACTCTCTGTAATTAGGACCTTTTGCTATTTGAGTTATATTCCTAACTTCAAATGACTGCATTCATGTATAATAGCCAATTTATGCACAGATGAGGTTAGGGTTGATTGCTGATGGTGGTTCCCATACTTTTTTCCCACAGATGTTTCATTACCTGGATGAGTGTATTGCATAACAAATTTGAATAATGGTAGTCTTCTTCCAAATGGCAAAAAGCAAGCTAGCTGGTTTGTCAATTTTGAGTTTAAATGTTTTGACTGCTTTTCAACAAAAAATTCAAAGAGTAGCATACCAATATTAATGGAAATACGGAGTATGTTTAATTGGCATGATTTTTTCATGAATATGTGTGCTTCATTTGATCTTCTATTATATGTAGTTTGTGATCACATTTTCTGTTTGTTAAAGTTGTTCCTAGCTTATGTGATAGAATTAAATATATTCTGTGTAAAAAGAGGTATGGACTAAATATTTCTGGACGATGGCTTTCAGCTTTAGAAACTCTGAGAAAGGGCTGGGCATGGTGGCACACACCTGTAATCCCAGCTACTCGGGAGGCTGAGTAGGATTGCTTGAACCTGGGAGGTCGAGGCTGCAGTGAGCTATGACCATGCACCTGCACTCCCGCCTGGGCAACAGAGTGAAATCCTGTCTTTAAAAAAAGAAAGAAACTGAGAAAGTGAGTCTTCCCATCTCTGAAGGTGTTGGAGAGGGTGAACCTAACCAAACCTGGTCACTCACAGGCCACGCTCTGCTGGAGAGCCTCAGGCTCCTCTCAATTTTCCATCTCCACAGCAAGAAGACGATTCTACTTCATTTTACAGATGAGGAAATTCAGGCAGAGGAAGATGATTCAGCATCCCAGGGTCACATAATCTGAAATGAGAAAGTGCTGAGAATCTGATCTGTTTAGCTCCAAAGCTTTAATTTTTTTCCTATGGAAGGATAAGGTCACTAAACATTTCTTTGGAAACCTACCAGTCTGCCTTATGTGGATTTATCTCATTTAACCCCCTGAATAAATCTGGGAAATAAATACCAACCCTTTTTTTTTTTGAGATGGAGTCCCGCTCCGTTGCCTAGGATGGAGTGCAGTGATGCGATCTCGGCTCACCACAACCTCCGTTCAAGTGATTCTTCTGCCTCAGCCTCCGAAGTAGCTGGGACTACAGGTGCCAACCACCATGGCTGGCTAATTTTTGTATTTTTAGTAGAGACAGGATTTCACTGTGTTGGCCAGGCTGGTCTCGAACTCCTGACCTTGTGAGCTACCACACCTAGCAATACCATCCTCATTTTACAAGCAAAGAAATTCAGATTCAGAGATGTTTGATAGAGCCGGCGCGGTAGCTCACGCCTGTAATCCCAACACTTTGGGAGACAGGTGGATCCCTTTAGGTCAGGAGTTTGAGACCAGCCTGGCCAACAAGGTGAAACCCTGTCTCTACCAAAAAATACAAAAATTAGTCAGGCATGGTGGCATGCACCTGTAGTCTCAGCTACTTGGGAGGATGAGGTGGGAGAATTGCTTGAACCTGGGAGGTGGAGGTTGCAGTAAGCCAAGACTGTGCCACTGTACTACAGCCTGGGTGATAGAGTGAGACTGTCTCAAAAAAAAAAAAAAAAAAAAAAAGATGTTAGCCCAAGCCCAGGGTCGTATTGCTCCAGTTGGTGACACAGGAATCCGAACTCAGGTCAATCTGACCGCAAATCCAGGTCAGTGCAAAGAGCCTCACAAGTCTGCTCAAGGGGGTCTGCGGCTGGCCCGTGGACATGCAATGACACATTCTTCTGGTTTGCTTGAGGTCACATACAGAAAATTATCTACAAAGCCCTCATGTTAATGTCTTACATGTAGAGCCAGGTGGCCTTTTGAGCTTAGATATCTTTGTGCCTATTTATCACCTGGGCTTTCAAAAAGAGTTTGTGCAATAGGTATATGTGAGGTGTACATGTATTTCCTGGATGGACAGAAGTCATGACTCCCTATTTAGTATGGAGCTAGGCAAGCCTGGCATTCAGGATTCAGTTTAGCACTTCCTGCACACAGGCAGACTCATCTAGTCTCCAGCGCCTCACATGCCCAGAATGCCAGTGGAGAACTAACACTCCATAGCCTCTCACCACAGCTGAATGTGAGTATGGACCTCGGTAGCTGAAGAATTCGCCTTCAAGGCTTTGCTTGGTGGAGTTCAGTGGCAAAACTCTATGTGACAGTCTGTCCTGGCAAAAACTTGCTCCTACTCCCACACATCCTGCAACACAAGCTGCCTTTTTTTTCTCACTTCTCATCGGGGGCATCAATTCCTCAATCCCCATTCCACTTTCGCTGCCTCTGCCCACCTCCTGCTATCTTCCTCAGCTCTTGAGTACAGCCACGTACTTCTGGAAATTCTCATGAGAGTCTATTTCAGATATTCTTTCTGGAGCACCTTTGTACTGTATTCACACATTGCAGAGCGCACATTCTGACCTTCAGTTCTGACCATTCCTTCAGATTTATACACATGCTTTCATTTTCCACTCACTCCCTATGCTCTTGTGGTCACCTCCTAATCACCCAGCTTTTATTTGTTGTATTTTAGAGACAAAGTCTCATCGTGTTGTCCAGGCTGGTCTTGAACTCCTGGGCTCAAGCAATCCTCCTGCCTCAGCCCCCCAAAGTACTGGGATTACAGGTATCCACCACCATCCCTGGCCCAGTCGTCGAGTTTTAACCCATTCTACATACCACTGCCAGACTGTCCACATACCACATTTTAGACTGCCCATAAAATGTGTCCCTTTGAGTCTGGCAAACTGCTCCAGTCGGTGCCTGTCTCATCCAGGAAGGCAAGGCCTTGTGTCTGCATCTGGGGACACATACTGAAGCTGCTTCCTCTACTGGTCCTCTGTCACCAAGTTTGGTTTTCTCCCACCAGTGGGTGTGATTTCCTTTCCCACTCATCCGCTGGTCCTGATGTACTGAAAGTCTGCCATATGCCACTGCAAGGGCTTGTTAGTGATACGCAAGCTGCCACTGTCTGGCTGCCACCCTCAAGAAGCGTATAACCTAAGTGAAGGGAGAAGACATGGGTGTATAGACAGATTCCAGGTACAAGGCTGCATATTGTTGTATGACAGGGTGCCAGATGTGTGCTACTGGCCCCTTCCCATTGTCCACAGACTTTTTCTTTTTTTTTAAGACGGAGGTTTCACTCTTGTTGCCCAGGCTGGGGTGTAGTGGCACAATCCAGCTCACTGCAACCTCTGCCTCCCATGTTCAGGCGATTCTCCTGCCTCAGCTTCTCGAGTAGCTGAGATTACAGGCACGTGCCACCATGCCCAGCTAATTTTTTTTGTATTTTTAGTAGAGATAGGGTTTCACCATGATGGCCAGGCTGGTCTTGTGCTCCTGACCTCAGGTGATCCGCCCACCTTGGCCTCCCAAAGTACTAGGATTACAGGCGTGAGCCACCCTGCCCGGCCACAGATTGTTTTTTCAGGTAACAACTATTAAGATTTTTTTAAAAGCTCGATGTGGTGGCTCATGGCTCAAGTGGGAGGAACCCTTGAGTCCAGGAGATTGACAGCAGCCTAGGCAACATAGCAAGACCCTCCCCAACACAAACATTTTTTTTTAATTTTAAGGTTCTTTTACAAGGCATATTTTTTTTTGAGACGGAGTCTCGCTCTGTCTCACCAGGCTGAAGTGCAGTGGTGCAATCTCGGCTAACTGCAACCTTTGCCTCCTGGGTTCAAGCGATTCTCCTGCCTCAGCCTCCCAAGTAGCTGGCACTATAGGCGCACGCCACCACACCCAGCTAATTTTTGTATATCAGGCTTTCAGTATGTTGGCCAGGATGGTCTCGATCTCTTGATCTCGTGATCCTCCCACCTTGGCCTCCCAAAGTGCTGGGATTACAGGCGTGAGCCACCACGCCTGGCCTACAAGGTGTTCTAAGGGGGAAAAAATATTTTTAAGTGTTTCTGAGTACCCAAATATAAACGACTCAAAGTTCAAAGGAGGAGGTTTCCACTCAGGCACTGTGAGTGTCCTGGGCGTGTAAAAGAGAGGGCCTTGGAGATGGAGAACACCCAGCTCAGGGAAGGGAGGGAAGGAGAGAAGGGATGGAGATGGAGGAGGGAGGGAGGAAAGAAAGAAGAGGGGAGGGAGGAGATACAGGGGAAGAAAACTGGAGGGAAGGAGAGATTGAGAGAGGGAGGGAGGGCAGACAGGCAAGCATTCCAGAAGAGAATGAGAGCTGAGGCACGTCAAATTGCCCAGGCAAATTCCCTCCTGGGATCAGCAGGGAGTAGAGACTGACTGAAAGGGAATGCACTATACGGGGTTAGGGTTTGTAGGGTGAGGCTCACTCTCTGCCTCACGCTGTTCACATGTCCACACCACCGGCTGATGGATCCCTTCACACTGCTTTGAGAGTACAAAGACAAGTCCAGTAGCAGAGTGGAGGATGAGTTTGGGGAGGAAGAGAACTTGGGGTAGACAATCTGAAAATGAAGATCACTGGATCTTGATGAGACGGGGCTGAGTCTGGATTGGCACATCTTATTTTACTCCAAAAACATGTGATAGTCCTGCACCAACACAGCTGAGGAGAAAGAAAAAGAACCTCTTGAAAGCAACAGCATTAGAACTATTTTTTCCAAACTAGGGAGAGTTACAACCAGGACAGGTCAAGGCTTTGAGAAGACCCTGGCCCAACAGTAGGTCCCCAGAATTGTGGCATAATTTAAATTGGTGCTTACCAGACAGGAATGGGAGTTCCTTAAAATTCACAAGTAAGTCGTTCTTGGTATAAATCCCAGTTCGTTCCTGTCTTCTGATACCTTCATCCTTCCTTCATGAGGAAGAAAAGAAAACTTCCTGTTTCTCCAGTGCAGTCCAGAGATGAGCAATCACATTTACCCCCACTCCACCACCCTTTTTTTTTTTAGACAGAGCCTCACTCTGTTGCCCAGGCTGGAGTAAGGTGGCACTATCCTGGCTCATTGCAACCTCCACCTCCCAGGTTCAAGTGATTCTTGTTTCTCAGCCTCCCAAATAGCTGGGTCTACAAGCACATGCCACTGCCAGATTGTCCACATATCACATTTTAGACTGTCCACAAAATGTGGCCTGGCTAGTTTGTGTATTTTTAGTAGAGATGGGTTTCACCATGTTGGCCAGTCTGGTCTCGAACTCCTGGGCTCAAGTGATCTGCCTGCCTCGGCCTCCCAAAGTACTGGGATTACAGGTGTGAGCCACCAGCCTGCCCTATCCACTTGTCTACAAGGTCATTGCTGCGTTATTAGGAGGTCATTGGTCCACACTTTCTACATTGCAGCTGGCTACTCCAACCCAGTGGTCAGTCTTCTTACCCATCGTGCTTGATATGGTGCTACTGTAGGGTAGTCCCTTTCCTACTCCATGCATACAGACACAACAGAAAAAAATCACAGAATTATTGCTGGAGTAAGAAGGAAAAAGCCTCAGGGGTGAATGGTACTTAGGAATCACAGCCAGAGGGGTACAGTAGGAACTGAGGAGGACTCAAGGCCCATGAGGAAAGGGAGCTGGCTGGACCCAACTCCCTATGGGACTAGAAAAGACTTTGTAATTCGAACACTTTGGGAGGCCAAGGCGAGAGGATCACTTGTGTCCAGGAGTTCAAGACCAGCCTGGACAACATAGTGAGGCCCTATCTCTTACAAAAACTCAAATATTAGTCAAGTGTGGTGGCATGTGCCTGTAGTCCCAGCTACTCAAGGAGGCTGAGGTGGGAGGTTCACTTGAGCCTGGGAGGTCGAGGCTTTAGTGAGCCATGATGGCAGCACTACACTCCAACCTGGACAACAGAGTGAGACCCTGTCTCCAAAAAAAAAAAAAGACTTGTGTCTTTGATATTGACCTAGATAAATGACACAAACACTATCACAGGAAATCAAAGAAGTTTCTATCGGCCTAGTGTCACAGATGCAAAAATAGAGCCCCCATTCTGAGAACCATGTCCCTACCCGGCAGATCAATGAACACAAAATCTGGGCTGCAAGCAGCAGACCTGCGGGAAGTGAACTACGCAGACTCAGAACCACGCTGTAAGGATGTTTATATGTTTATATGTCCCAGGACACATGGGGCTTTAATGGAAAACCTTTTTAAAAGAATTACAGGCTGGGCACGGGGGCTCACACATGTAATCCCAGCACTTTGGGAGGCCGAGGCGGGTGGATCACCTGAGGTCAGGAGTTCGAGACCCGCCTGGCCAATATGTTGAAACCCCGTCTCTACTAAAAATACAAAAATTAACTGGGCGTGGTGGCGTGTGCCTGTAGTCCCGGCTACTCAGGAGGCTGAGGCAGGAGAATCACTTGAACCCAGGAGGCAGAGGTTATAGTGAACGAAGATCATGCCACTGCACTCCGGCCTGGGTGACAGAGCAAGACTCTGTCTCAAAAATAAATAAATAAAAATAAAATTACAGGTTGAGTATCCCTTCTCTGAAATTCTTGGGGCCATCTTATTAAATTTGTGGGTTTTTTTTTTTTTTTTTTTCAGATTTTTAAATATTTGCTTATCTTAGGGATGCAAGCCCAGTCTAAACACAGAATTCATTTATGCTTCATATACAACTTACACATGTATCCTGAAGATAATTTTATACAATATTTTTTTTAATGTTGTGCATTAAACAAAGTTTTCATTACGTTTTGACTACAACCGTCTAAAAGTTTTGGATTTTGGAGCATTTTGAATTTTGGATCTTTGATTAGGAATACTCAATTTGTACCAAAATTAGGCACTACCAGAGGAAGTAGGTACTGTAATTACACCCCTTTTCTAGGTAAGGAAACAGACTTAGCATAAATCACTGCCCCAAGGCTCCCCGGGGGGTGATGATGAAAGTGGACTCAAATCCAGTCTGACCAGAGCTCATTGCAGAGTGGAGAATGGCCTGGAGGCAGCACAACAACCCAGAGGGTGTCAGAATCTCCAGGGAGGCCACTGACTGTGCACCTAAAACCAGGCCCCTGGAGCACAGGCCCAAAGTGCTCACCATCTTCCACCCATGAATGCCTCCTGCCACTGTGGCCTCAGCTAGTGCTGGGGTTGACTGGTTGTAGTTAGGGTTAGAAATTTTGAAACAGGTTTTTTTTTTTTTTGAGACAGAGTCTCACTCTGTCATCCAGGCTGGAGTGCAGTGGCTCCATGTTGGCTCACTGCAACCTCCATCTCTCGGGTTTAAGCCATTCTCCTGCCTCAGCCTCCAGAGTAGCTGGGATTACAGGCACGCACCACCACACTCGGCTAATTTTTGTATTTTTAGTAGAGACAGGGTTTCACCATACGGGTCAGGCTGGTCTCGAACTCCTGACCTCATGATCCACCCTCGGCCTCCCAAAGTGCTGGGATTACAGGCGTGACACACTGCGCCTGACTGCCCTTTTTCTTTTCTCTTTTTTTGAGATGGAGTCTCAATCTGTCACCCAGGCTGAAGTGCAGTGATGTGATGTCAGCTCAGTGCAACCTCCACATCTCAGGTTCAAGCAATTTTTCTGCCTCAGCCTCCTGAGTAGCTGGGACTACAGGTGCACGCCACCATGCCCAGCTAATTTTTGTATTTTTAGTAGAGACGAAGTTTCACCATATTGGCCAGGCTGGTCTCAAACTCCTGACCTCAGCTGATCCGCCCACCTTGGCCTCCCAAAGTGCTGGGATTACAAGCATGAGCCACAGTGCCCAGCCTAAAAAAGTTAAAATGTCCGCAATTAAGGATATATATTAGTTACTGTTTGCCTAAAGTATTCCCCCAAAATACTGAAATTTAGGAAATTAAGCATGTGGCTGAATAATAGTCATTTTTTTTTTTTTTGCGGGGGTGGGGGGTTGTTTTTAGATGGAGTTTTGCTCTTGTCACCCAGGCTGGAGTGCAGTGGCACAGTCTCAGCTCACTGCAACCTCCACCTCCTGGGTTCAAGCGATTCTCCTGCCTGAGCCTCCCAAGTTGCTGGGACTACAGGCACCTGCCGCCACCACACCCAGCTAATTTTTGTATTTTTAGTAGATATGGGGTTTCACTATGTTGGCCAGACTGGTCTCAAACTGGTGATCCTCCTACCTCGGCCTCCCAAAGGGCTGTGATTACAGGCATGAGCCACTGCACCAGCCTGTTTGTTTTCTGAGACAGGGTCTCGCTCTGTCACCCAGGCTGGAGTGCAATAACATCATCTTGGCTCACTGCAACCTCCATCTCCTGGGTTCAAGTGATTCTCATGCGTCAGCCTCCTGAGTAGTTGGGATTAGAGTCATGTGCCACCACACCAAGCTAATTTTTGAATTTTTAGTAGAGACAGGGTTTCATCATATTGGTCAGGCTGGTCTCAAACTCCTGGCCTCATGTGATCTGCCTATCTGATCTCCCAAAGTGCTGGGATTATGAGCATGACCACCACACCCGACCCGATAGTCATGTTTTTGATGGAAGGCTACAGATTGTAAAATTTCAGACAGATGGATAAAATATAGTCACAGCTTCCTGTTCATGCTGTAAAACACATCCGCTGAGTTCCTTGGTTCTTACCTTAAAGCTGGTTGGTCATGCTGCAGGCCATGACCTGAACTGTAAAATGAATTAGTGAGTCACCACCAGGTGCAATTAGGAGTCACCACAAGTCTCCCTCTGTCACCTAGGCTGGAGTGCAGTGGGATGATCATGGCTCACTGCAACCTCCATCTCCTGGGCTCAAGCCATCCTTCTGCCTCAGCCTCCTGTGTAGATGGACCGACCACAGGTGTGTGCCACCTCACTCAGCTCATTTTTTGATTTTTTGTAGAGACAGGGTCTCACTATGTTGCTCAGGTTGGTCTTGGGCACAAGCCATGCACCTGCTGTGGCCTCTGAAAGTGCTGAGATTACAGGCGTGAGTTACCACACCTGGCCCACCAACAGCATTTAGGTGTTTTGTTCTTGGGGTTTGTTGGAAAGAATTGGAATACAAAATATCACAGTGCAGGGTGCAGGGTATTTGGTTAAGAGTCATGATGTCTGTCTCCATTCTTATATATGTGTGTGTAGTAGATAACAGTATACAGAATATATTCCTCTCTAGAGGTCACAGTCAAAAAAATAGTGCCGGCCAGGTGCAGTGGCTCACGCCTGTAATCCCAGCACTTTGGGAGGCCGAGGCAGGCAGATCACTTGAGGTCAGGAGTTCGAGACCAGCCTGGCCAACATGGTGAAATCCCATTGCTACTAAAATACAAAAATTAGCTGGGTGTGGTGGTGGGTGCCTGTAATGCCAGGTATTCAGGAGCCTGAGGCAGGAGAATCGCTTGAACCCGGGAGGTGGAGGTTGCAGTGAGCTGACATCACACCATTACACTCCAGCCTGGGGGACAGAGTGAGACTCCATCTCGAAACAAACAAAACTAGTGCCTACTTCCACAGCCTTGTGTGTTCACCAAGAAGCCATTTTATTTCTTCCCAGATCTGCGTATGTGAATCATATCTATTTTAAATACACAGTTCAGTTAGGAATTATGTAAATCTACTATGAAATAAATATGAAAAAAGGATTTTTTCTATGAAAAGAAGATTTTAAAAGAGTGGATTAACACAAATTGCTTTTTTTGTTTTTAGACAGTCTCACTCTGGTTGTCACCTAGGTTGAAGTGCAGTGGAGCAATCTTGGCTCACTGCAACCTCCACCTCCTGGGCTAGCTTCCTGAATAGCTAGGACTACAGGCACATGCCACCACATCTGGCTAATTTTTGTATTTTTTAATAGAGATGGGTTTTCCCTGTGTTGGCCAGGCTAGTCTCGAACTCCTGGCCTCAAGTGACCCACTTACCTTGGCCTCCCAAAGTGCTGAGATTATAGCGTGAGCCACCACACCTGGTCACAAATTGCTTCTTAAAAACTGAGTTGGCCAGGTGTGGTGGCTCATGCCTGTAATCCCAGCACTTTGGGAGGCCCAGGCAGGTGGATCACCTGAGGTCGGGAGTTTAAGACCAGCCTGACCAACATGGTGAAATCCCATCTCTAATAAAAATACAAAATTAGCCAGGTGTGGCAGCGTGTGCTGGTAATCAGAGCTACTTGGAGAATGGCTTGAATCCAGGAGGCGGAGGTTGCGTGAGCCAAGATCATGCCACTGCATTCCAGCCTGGGCCACAAGAGCAAAACTCCGTCTCAAAAAATAATCATAAACAAAAACTGAGTTACGGAGGCTAGACATGGTGGGTCACACCATGGGCGCCCTAGCACTTTGGGAGGTTGAGGTAGGCGGATTACTTGAGTCTACGACAAAAACCAGATATAACTTATTGTAAACATATTATTAGAAATGATTTTTTTTTTTTTTGAGATATAGTCTGGCTCTGTCACCAGGCTAGGGGGCAATGGTGCAATCTCGGCCTACTGCAATTTCTACCTCCCAGGTTCAAGTGATCCTCCCACCTCAGCCTCCAAAGTAGCTGGGATTACAGGTATATGCCATCATACCCAGCTAATTTTTATATTTTTGTAGAGACGGGGTTTTGCCATATTGGCCAGACTGGTCATGAACTCTTGACCTCGTGATCCGCCCACCTTGGCCTCCCAAAGTGTTGGGATGACAGGTATGAGCCATCTCACCGGGACTTACATTGGTCTTTTAACAGTTACTCCTACCTCATCATGTTGGGGGTTTCAGCGGGACAGCAATGCCTTCAGGAGGCACTTTGAAGATTTGTGGGCCTCCAACCGTGGATGGGGAGATGTTGCACATCTTGTAGTGCATGGGACTGTTCACATGACTCTGAAATGTTCAGCCAGACGTTCATGTACATGAAAAACTCATCTATCATTGCCCAAGTCTAGAACTCTATTTTACATGTAAACACAAAGGAGTTTGGTTGTAGTTTGCTTGTTAAAAGTTTTAACATCCCTGACATTCCCCAAGCCTGCAACTGCAGTGTATCAGAGAGAAGCATGAACTTTATTTTACTTATTTACTTACTTACTTATTTATTTATTTTTATAAATTTTTTCTTTAAAGATAGGATCTCGCTATGTTGACCAGGCTGGTCTTGAACTCCTGGCCTCAAGTGACCCTTCCATCTTGGCCTTCCAGAGTGTGGGACTACAGGCATGAGCCATCATGCCTGGCTACAGCATGAACTTCTTTGTTTGGAATTTTGTCGAGTTGTTCATTATTTCTGAAAATTAGGTGGTGTTACCTGAGACACTGAAAGGCACGTAAACTCACGCCTGTAATCCAAGCACTGTGAGAGGCTGAGGCGGGCAGATCACCTGAGGTCAGGAGTTCGACACCAGCCTGGCCAACATGGTGAAACCCTGTCCCTACTAAAATGACAAAAATTAGCTGGGCATGGTGGCTTGTGCCTGTTAATCCCAGCTACTCAGGAGGCTGAGGTAGGAGAATCACTTGAACCCACGAGGCGGAGGTTGCAGTGAGCCGAGATCGTGCCACTGTACTCCAGCCTGGGAAAGAGAGTGAGACTCCATCTCAAAAAATATAACAAAACAAAATAAAATAAAATAATAAATTAATAGAGAACTAATTTGTTTAACCAGTCCCCTATGATGAATATTTATATTTCCTAAAATTGCATTCATACACACCATTGATTCAAACAAACCAAGAAAATTTTAAACATGAAGTAGAAAAAAGAACTTTCAGAGCTCAAGCTTCTAAAGATAACTAATCTCACTTCCTTTTGCATGTATTTATATTTTATATATATGTTATTAACACTATGGGGTTTTTTTGAGACAGAGTCTTGTTCTTGTCCAGTTTGGAGAGCAGTGGTACAATCATGGCTCACTTGACCTCCTGGGCTCAACTGATGCTCCTGCCTCAGCTTCCTGAGTAGCTAGGACTACAGGCATGAGCCATCGTGTCCAGCCTCTTATTTCATTTAAGGTAATCCTGTCATTAAAGCAAGTTTACTTTTCTTTTTCTTTTTTTAAAGATGGGGTTTCACTATGATGGCCAGGCTGGTCTTGAACTCCTGACCTCAGGTGATCCACCCATCCCGGCCTCCCAAAGTGCTAGTATTAAAGGCTTGAGCCACCACGCCCGGCCGCAAATTTACTTTTCACCACTGGCATTTCTACCCAGACCCAGCCCCTTTCCTCACTCCTGGATGATGCAGTAGTCTACAGATTTCACTCTGCCACATAGTCATAGACTTTGCTCTGTAAGACTTCAGTCAAAGTGACCCCTCTAAGAAAGGTGGCTTAGGCTGGGCACGGTGGCTCATGCCTATATTCCCAGCCCTTTGGGAAGCCGAGGTGGGCAGATCACCTGAGGTCAGGAGTTCAAGACCAGCCTGGCCAACATAGCGAAACCCCATCTCTTCTAAAAAATACAAAAAAGGTAGGCCAGGTGCAGTGGCTCATGCCTGTGATCCCAGCACTTTGGGAGGCTAAGGCAGGTGGATCACAAGATCATGAGTTCAAGGCCAGCGTGGCCAACATGGGAAAACCCTATCTCTACTAAAGATACAAAAATTAGCTGGGTGTGGTGGTGCTCACCTATAATCCCAGCTACTCAGGAGGGTGAGATAGGAGAATCACGTGGACCCTGGATCATGCCACTGCACTCCAGCCTGGGTGACAGAGTGAGACTCTGTCTCAAAAAAAAAAGAATGGTGGCTCATGCCTGTAATCCCAGCACTTTGGGAGGTTGAGGCAGGTGGCTGGCTTAAGCCCAGGAGTTTGAGACCACCCTGGGTAATATGGTGAAAGCTTGTCTCTACAAAAAATTTGAAAAGAATTTTTAGGCCGGGAGCGGTGGCACATGCCTGTAATCCCAGCACTTTGGAACAGCAAGGCAGGCGGATTACTTGCGGTCAGGAGTTTGAGACCAGTCTGGCACACATGGTGAAGCCCCATCTCTACTAAAAATACAAAAATTAGCCAGGCACGGTGGTGCACACCTGTAGTCCCAGCTACTCAGGAGGCTGAGGCAGGAGAATCGCTTGAACCTGGGAAGCAGAGGTTGCAGTGAGCCGAGATAATGCCAGTGCAATCCAACTGAGCAGGATTGTCTCAAAAAAAATAGATTTTTTTTTTTTCTGAGATGGAGTTTCATTCTTGCTGCCTAGGCTGGAGTGCAATGATGCAATCTTGGCTCACTGCAACCTCCACCTCTTGGGTTCAAGTGATTCTCCTGCTTCAACCTTCTGAGTAGCTGGGATTACAGGCACGTGCCACCATGCCAGGCTAATTTTTTGTATTTTAATAAAGATGGTGGGGTGTCACTGTGTTGGCCAGGCTGGTCTCAAACTCTTGACCTCAGGCAATCCACCCACCTCAGCCTCCCTAAGTACTGGGATTACAGGTGTGACCCTCCGCGCCTGGCCTCAAATGAGAATTTTTTTAAATTAGCCATGTGTGGTGGGTGGCACATGCCTGTCGTTCCAGCTACCAGGAGGCTGAGGTAGGAGAATCGCCGAGGCCAGGAAGTTGAGGCTGCAGTGAGCTGAAATCACTTCCACTCCAGCCTTGGCAACAGAGCAAGACCCTATCTAAAAAAAAAAAATGGCAAGGCAAATGCTGTCACTCCTCTGCTCAAACTTCTATAAATATATGGATCCTATTTAGATCTAAATTCAAATAAGACAACTGGGAAAACAATTATTTAACATATTGAATAAACATATATAAGTCCATAGTGACAGGAGGAAGGAGGGTTCAGAAGGGTACTTTACAACTGCAAAAGGGAATAATTGATTCAGACAAATATAATTAATGCCAAAACACAACAATCAGGTGAAAAGGCTCTTTTCTTAGAAGAAGGTCTTTATGCAGTGGCAAAATATACCCCTTAGATTACCTAATTTTCAGAAAAGGTAAAAGATTCTTTTCCAGTGGAGCAGTCTGGCAGGCATTACCTTAACTGCAAGTTCAAATACAATCTCCCTGATGAGTCAGCCTGAGATTTTGTGCCATCTGATGTGAGGCAAGATTAAGTACACAAAGCATCACCTATGAATTCTTCCTGTACATATGTTGAATTTGAATCCAATTAAGCTTCTAGGCCTAGTGTAATTTCCAGTTTACAGAAAATACAAGAGCTAAGAGAGAAAAACAGGAGACAATTAGCTCCAGAATAAAGGACATTCCACAAAGTCAATGTCCTGAATTCTTTGTTTTATTTCTTTTCTTTTTTGAGATGGAGTTTCACTCTTGTTGCCCAGGCTGGAGTCTCATCTTGCTGCAACCACCACCTTAATTCTCCTGGGTTCAAGCAATTCTCCTGTCTCAGCCTCCTGAGTAGCTGGGATTGCAGGCATCTGCCACCATGCCTAGCTAATCTTTGTATTTTTAGTAGAGAGAGGGTTTCACCACGTTGGCCAGGCTGGTACTGAACTCCTGACCTCAGGTAATCCATCCACTTTGGCCTACCAAAGTGCTGGGATTACATGCAGGAGCCACCGCGCCCAGCTGTTTTCTTTTGGAGACATGGTCTGGCTCTATTGTCCAGGCTAGAGTGCAGTGGCACCATCACAGCTTACTGCAAACTCTGCCTCCCAGGCTCAAGCAATTCTCCCACCTCAGCCTCCTGAGTAGCTAAGACCACAGGCTCACACCAGCATGCTCAGCTAATTTTTGTATTTTTTGTAAAGACAGGGTTTTGCCTGTTGTCCAGGCTTGTCTCCTACTCATGAACTCAAGCAATCTGCCTGCCTTGGCCTCACAAAGTGCTGAGATTACAGGCGTGAGCCACCGTGCCTAGCTGTCTTGAACTTTTAAAAAGTCAACATCAAAGCCAGGCTTGGTGGCTCATGCCTGTAATCCCAGCACTTTGGGAGGCTGAGGTAGGTGGATCACAAGATCAGGGGTTCGAGACCAGCCTGACCAATATGGTGAAACCCCATCTAAAAAAAATAAAGAAGTCAATATTGAGGCCAAGGCGGGCGGATCTTGAGCCCAAGAGTTCAAGACTGACCTGGACAACATGTCAGAACCCTCTTTTCACTAAAATTACAAAATTTAGCTAGGCGTGGTGTCGGGCGCCTCTAATCCCAGCTACCTGGGAGGCTTCAGAAGGAGAATCAATACCTGGGAGGCAGGGGTTGCAGCGAGTGGAGATCCCGCCACTGCACTCCAGCCTGGATGACAGAGTGAGACTCCATCTTAAAAAAAAAAAAAGGGTCGGGCTCGGTGACTCACGCCTGTAGTCCCAGCACTTTGGTAGGCCGAGGCAGGTGGATCATGAGGTCAGGAGATTGAGACCATCCTGGCCAACATGGTGAAACCCATCTCTACTAAAAATACAAAAATTAGCTGGGCGTGGTGGCGTGCGCCTGTAGTCCCAGCTACTCGAAAGGCTGAGGCAGGAGAATCACTTGAACTGGGGAGACAGGTTGCAGTGAGCTGAGATCGCACCATTGGCACTCCAGCCTGGCTATAGAGTGAGACTTCATCTCAACAACAACAACGTCGGTATCACTTAAAGAAAACAGTAAAGGGGTTGCCATGCACCTGTAATCCCACCTACTTAAGAGGCTTCGACTTAGCCAGTCCCCTATGATTAATATTTATATTTCCTAAAGTTGCATTCGTACAGAACCATTGATTCAAACAAGCAAGAAAAACACGGAGTAGAAAAAAATAGAGTCCAGGAGCCCAGTCCTGCACTTGAGTCCAAGAGTTTGAGGATGCAGTGAATAATGATTGCATGACTGCACTCCAGGTTGAGTGACACAGCAAGACTCCATCTCTAAACAAACAAAAAAAAGTGGGAAGTTGGAAAGACCACACAGTGTATGATTCCAGCGAGGCCCGGTGGCCCACACCTGTAATCCTAGCACTTTGAAAGGCAGTTGTAGGAGGATTGGTTGAGCCCAGAGATCAAGAACAGCATGGGCAATGTGGCAAGACCTCTTCTCTACAAAAAACTTAAAAAGTACTTGGACATGGTGGCACATATCTGTGGTCCCAGCTATTTGAGAGGCTGAGGCAAGAGGATCACTTGAGCCCAGGAGGCTGAAGTGGTAGTGAGCCATGTTTGTGCCATCGCACATTAGCCTGGGTAACAGAGCAAGACCCTGTCTTGAAACAAACAAAAAAAAGGAGAAACGTCTAGAAACAACAAATCTATAGAGACAGAAGGCATTTTTGCAGTTGCCAGGTGGTGGGGGGATTGCAGTTGAAGCAAGATTGACCACATGTGGGAACAAGGCCTTGTACTGGGGTGATGGAGTGTTCCAAAACTAAAAATTACTAAATTATACTCTTAAAAAGGGTAGTTTTGGCCAGGTGCAGTGGCTCACGCCTGTAATCCCAACACTTGGGGAGGCCAAGATGGGTGGATCACCTGAGATCATGAGTTTGAGGCCAGCCGGGCCAACATGGTGAAACCCTGTCTCTACTAAAAATGCAAAAATTAGCCGGGCATGGTGGCGGATGCCTATAATCCCAGCTATTCGGGAGGCTGAGACAGGAGAATCACTTGAACCCAGGAGGTGGAGGTTGCAGTGAGCTGAGATCATGGTCACTGCACTCCAGACTCGGCAACAGAGCCAGATTTTGTCTCATAAAAAAAGGTAATTTTATGTTATATGAATTATAATCTCAATAAATTTTTGAAAGCTAGTAAGTAGAAATTACAGTATTTTTTTTTATTAAGGTGGAAGGACTGCTCTGGAGTAAAAGAAACTAAAGACACCTAACAGTCAAATGTAATGTGTGAAACTAAATTAGATCCTGGGAGTGGTGGAGAGAGGAGGAACAGTTATAAAAGACACTCTAATTGTATGTAAATTATACCTTAATAAGGATGATTTTAAAAACACATTGTTCCAGAAGGACCAGGATGGAAATAGAATTTTTTTATTTATTTCTTCTAAAGGAATACATGTGTAGAACATGCAGATTTGTTACACAGGTATACGTGTGCCATGGTGGTTTGCTGCACCTACTGACCCTGAAATAGAATTTTATTTTTTGAGGCGGAGTCTCACTTTGTCACCAAGGCTGGGGTGCCGTGGCGCGTCTCGGCTCACTGCAGCTTCCACCTCCCAGGTTCATCCACCTCCCAGGTTCAAGTGATTCTCGTACCTCAGCCTCCCAAGTAGCTGGGATTCCAGGCATGCTCCACCACACCTGGCTAATTTTTGTATTTTCAGTAGAGATGGGATTTCACCATGTTGGCCAGGCTGGTCTCAAACTCCTAACTGCAAGTGATCTGCCCGCCTCGGCCTACCAAAGTGCTGAGATTACAAGCGTGAACCACCGTGCCTGGCCTGAAAAAGAATTTTTAAAAGCAATAAACATAAAAGTACATTCGAAGAACAAGGGAGAAAAATCCATAGATTTTACAGATTTTCTGAAATGGAGAAAAGCATCGCCTGACTTTCCCAGAAATGGTTCTGTGCTCTCAAAGACACTGTCACCCAGCCTGCTCAACTTACCTTCTCCTGGGGGGCCTGCCTCGTCATAGTGGCAATTTCACCCTTTCTTTGCACAATTAGGTTTGTGCTTGCTTCTTACTTCTTCTCAATTATGTTTTTAGGGACACAGATGCCAGATATTGATGAACACAAAAGTTGGAATCATGGTCCCCTCTGAAGAGGAAAGAGAGCATGCAACTGAAGAGGACTCGCAAAGGGCATACTAGTAGATATGCTGGGCTTCTTTTTATTTCTGGTCTTTAAACTACACGGATTTTATAGACTTGTGGTAGGCAACTTTTAAAGATGGTCCCTTGTCCCCACCTCTAGTTATATGTGCCCTTGTGTAACCCCTCCCAACACCCCACCCCAGTTTAAGTGAGGACTAAACCTAGTGACTTGCTTCTAACAGAATACAGTAAAAGTGATGGTTTGTAGCCAAGCATGGTGGTGCGCCCTGTAGTCACAGCTACTTAGGAGGTTGAGGTGAAAGGATCGATTGAGCCCAGGAAGTTGAGGCTGCAATGAGCTACGATCATGCCACTGCACTCCAGCCTGAGTGACAGCGAGACTGTCTCAAAAAAAAGACTGTGACTGCCGTCTTGCTGACTCTACTGCCTTCCTGTGTGCATACTTCCACAAAGCTAGCTGCCATGTTGGCAGGGCCTTTCTGACAAGGATCTGAGGGTGGCCTCCAATCAACAGGTCACAAGGAACAGAATTGTGCCAACAGCCATGAGACTGAGCTAGGAAGCATATCCTTTCCCACCTGAGTCTTGAGACAACTATAGAAACCTTGACTGAAGCCTGTAGGAGACCTTGAAGCAGAGGACTCAGTTGAGCCATGCCTGAATTCACAATCCACAGACATTAAGTTGGTTAGTCACTACATTTGGGGGTAATTTGTCACACAGAAATAGAGATCCAATATAACATACTCTACATAAAATTCACAATAAAAATTTTGTAATTCTAGAAGTATATGTATATATATGTAGACATACACATATATACATGTAATTTTTTAGCAGTCTTGCTCCATGTCCCAGGCTGGAGAGCAGTGTGGTGCAATCTTGGCTCATAGCAACCGCTGCAGCAGAGCTCAGGTGAGCCTCCCAAGTACCTGGGACTACAGGCACACACCACCAAGCCTGGCTAATTTTTATTTTTGAGACAGTCTCTCACTGTCACCCTGGCTGGAGTGCAGTGGTGCCATCTTGGCTCACTGCAACCTCCACCTCCGGGTTCAAGCAATTCTCATGCTTCAGCCTCCCAAGTAGCTGGGATTACAGGTGCAAGCCATTACGCCAGGCTAATTTTTCTATTTTTAGAGGCGGGGCTTCACCATGACACCCAGACTGGAGTGCAGTGGCCTAATAGCTCACCACAGCCTTAACTATGGGTTCAAGCAATCCTCCCACATCAGCCCTCTCCATCAGCTAGGACTACAGGCATGTACCACCAGGACAGGCTAATTATCTTTTGTAGAGACAGGGTGTCACTATGCTGCCCAGACTGATCTTGACTCCTGCCCTCAAGTGATTTTCTGTCTCAGGTAATACATTACAGGTGGGTGAGCCACCACACCCAGCTGCTGCCTACATTTTTAATATTCCGCTTAACAAACATTGAGACTTCCTGGATCTGGAAAAGTAAAAAAAAAAAACCTAAGCACTATGTAGAATTAAGCAAACAAATGGTGTTTCAGAAGTAGCCTATTACTGTTAAAAATAAAGCCTACATCAATACCCTAACTCAAACAAGGACAGACAACTGTTATTTAATCTTTATTTCATAATCATAAACTTAATTCTGCAATCCAGCTAGGCATGGAAGGGAACAAGGAAAACATGGAATCCAAAGGGAACTGCAGCGAGAGCACAGATTTTAGGATACTGCGAGCAAATGGGGTGGCGGGGTGCTCTCCTGAGTTACAGAAGGAATGGTCTGGTGGTTAAGGTAAGACACAAGTCAAACTTATTAAAGTTGTCCACAGTCAGCAATGGTGATCTTCTTGCTGGTCTTGCCATTCCTGGACCCAAAGCGCTCCATGGCCTCCACAATATTCATACCTTCTTTCACTTTGCCAAAGACCACATGCTTGCCATCCAACC